>JAODUH010003557.1:0-11781 GCA_027564835.1 Typhlichthys subterraneus
CCCCCCCCCCCCCCCCCCCCCCCCCCCCCCCCCCCCCCCCCCCCCCCCCCCCCCCCCCCCCCCCCCCCCCCCCAAATGGAAGGAATGAAGGTTAGCATAACTGCAAGAGATAGACTGACAGACATACTGAATAACATACAAACAGACAGAATAACAGCAGAACTACACAGAACAGATAAGATATACTGTTTATATAAGTACATACAGACTAACAGACAGGCAGACATAATAGACAGACAGACAGAACAACAGACATGTATACCTGTACTGACGGAGGGCTTACAGACGGGGGCATCGTGGGGCCAGTTTCCCCGCACGATGCCCCGCGACTTCACCTCTATGCCCAGCAGGGGGAGACAGTCACCGCTCCCCTTGGCGCTCTCCATCTCCGACGCTTCGCACACACACACACACACACACACACACACACACACACACACACACACGCACACACACGCACACACACAGTATACAAGTTTAACCATCGTAGTTCACCTCATGTCCACTGGAGGGCGCCAGCTGGCCACCATGAGAAATGAAAATGAAGGCTCTCTGTAGAGAGGACTGAGACAAGGGGAAGTCTCCTGTCTGTGTGTATGTGTGCATGCATGCTTGTGTGTGTGTGTGTGGGCACTAACAGGAGCTGGAGTCACTCTCCTTCCTGTCCTCCTTGTCCTGGGTGCCGGGCTCCCCTCTCCGCACCTCCTCCTTAGACAGAGAGTTGTACCCCAGATCAGTCTGGTCCCCTGGGCAACAGAAACATATAGAGAGATATGGAAGGAGACGGGGAGAGAGAGAGAGAGAGAGATATGTTTTAACAGCACTTTAATTAGACAACAGTATATTCCATGTTATGGTTCAATCAAATAAATAAAAAATGTAATCCAGTATTGACCGTAAACAGCGCTCCTTTATAATCCCACACCCTCTTGAACTCCCCTACATCACTCATCATGTTATAAAAAAGTATATTCTAGCATTAATCTACCCATCACCATCCCTTTGAACACTGATGACACGTCTTGATCTCTATCAGTATCTATTTTGTTTTCTGCTAGTGTATATAGCCAGTTTTGCCTGCCCAATCACAGTTTATTTACATTTTTTTTTCTTTTTCCTACAATAACCAATACCAAAAATAAAAACACGCTTGCTAAGAACTTCTTCAAATAAACCAAACAGCAAAGTCAATATATAAAACAAATCACCAAGTCTACAACAATGCACAAAACAATGAAATATTGTCTCTCTTTCCAAACAAAAGGGACAAGTACTCTGCACCACTGGATTAAGCACAGATATAAAAGCATTGACAAGAATAATGCTGTGTAGTATTCTCCATTGTAAATCACCTACACATTTTGTCAACGGTGGTTTATACAGCGCTGTCCAAGCTGGCCTCAGATCCAGCTTTGCATTAAAATGAGCCCTGCATGGTGTGTCTGCTTTATCCTTTAGCTTTACCGATTCAACATTAATAGTAAACAATAGTTTTCTCTTCTGACATCGCCTGCCTACACTTTTCCAACATTTGGCCAACAATCCACATTGATCGCTATTAATTGGTCACTACCTGCCAGTTCTGTCAGACTAACAGACTGACTGACTGACTGAATAACAGACTGGCTGACTGACTAACAGCCTAACTGACTGACTAACAGACTGACTGACTGACTAACTGACTGACTGACTGACTGAATAACAGACTGACTAACTGACTGACTGACTGACTAACTGACTAACAGACTGGCTGACTAACAGACTGACTGACTGACTGACTGACTAACAGACTAACAGACTGACTGACTGACTAACTAACAGACTGACTGACTAACAGACTGACTGACTGACTAACAGACTAACAGACTAACTGACTGACTGACTGACAGACTGGCTGACTGACTGACTGACTGACTGACTGACTGAATAACAGACTGACTAACTGACTGACTGACTGACTGACTAACAGACTAACTGACTAACAGACTGGCTGACTAACAGACTGACTGACTGACTGACTAAACAGACTGACTGACTGACTGACTAACAGACTAACAGACTGACTGACTAACAGACTGACTGACTGACTGAGCAATAGAGTATTGACACTTTTCAACCCGTATAAAGTATAAAGAGTGTATAAAAAAGAAGTTCAACCAAAGCAGCTACCGTGAAGGTACTGTGTCAGAACACATACATACAGTCGAGGTAATGATTATATACTGTACAATAATGTTCTACAATATGTCCATGCCCTTTCGTTTAACCTTTTGTTCAGTCAGCTAATAGAAAGGGTGTCCTTCAACTCAAATCATTCCACACAGCATGTGAGTACTTGAATCCCTTTTTAGAGACATCTCCATTATAATGGGCTGTGATCAAAACTAGCACTGGTTCCACACAACAAAATGTGTCTGCTCGCGGACCGGGAACATAACCTGGAACTGGTTTGTAAGAGATGCATTTAGAACACAATGGAGCCAAGGACTTTCACGGCTATTATCCTCAAAAACTCAGGAACATCACTCTTGAATGAAAAATAAATAAATAACAGTAGCCAAGAAAAAAGACCAGAGAAGAGTATCCAGAAAGTCACCCGTCCCAAATACCCTGTTACAGGAATGCAAGAAGCGGTTATTAGCCAAACTGGATCTATATGAACCCGGCTGCTTGTGCTTCTATCTCTCTCTCACTTTACACCTCCAGGGTCTCCTGGCAACCAGCTGTCTGACAATTTGCCCTCCTCCTTTCATCTTTCCCATGCAGCTCTCTGGCTGCTAAATAAAGCATCAGGCTGCGTGTGTCTTGGATCCAAGTACGCAACGTGTAGCCATAGGATTTTGATCTTGCACTATTTAATATGCTTTATTTAATATGCTTAATTTAATAATTAATTAGTCATATTTTCCAGCTGATATTTTGGCCCAACATCTGACGGACAATGTTACACGTGATTACCAGTAGGCCTACTAAACTGGTAGAAAGAACATGACGTTGCACAATTGTCTCATCACGGACTGAGATCACGTTGTCTATAAATGAACCAGAATCACACTATTTAGGAAGCTCTGACCATTCAAAACAAGGCTGGCCGTGGTATTGGGGCAACCTAAATCACCGCAAGTACATTTTCTTCACCGCGACAGCCCTAACATATATATATACATACTGTATATACACACACATATATACATACTGTATATACACACACATATATACATATATACATATATACACACACACATATATACACACACACACACATACATATATATATACACATATATATATACACATATACATACATACATATATATGTATATATGTATATATGTATATACATATATATATATATATATATATATATATATATAGACCACTTCAGCAGTTTCTCTGGTTTTTGCTATTTATAAATTTAAAGTTTTTATTCATATGTAATATATGTATTTTAATATTTATAAAAAAAAGAAGTTGTATCATTTTGTATTTACATTATCTTTATGTTATTAAATATTGTATAATAATAATAAGTGTATGATCTCTTCTTAACCTTTTCCAAACTACAGATTATATCAAATGTAATAGTACAAACATACTGTAAAGATTCTATACATTTTGTTTTTTATATACGTCTATTAATAAAACAAAAAAATATATGAATAGTAACGGCTGCAGTGGTCTCCTAATTTAATTAATTTAATTTTTAAAATGTGAACATTTTTGCCTGAGCTACACAGACTATATAAACACAGACACACACACACACACACACACGGTAATAACCCTGGGAGCCCTCACTCCCAGGGTTCGGTCAGGCGGTCAGCAGGACACCGGAAGAGGTCTCTGTGATGAAAACGATTACATTAATTAATCAAAGTCAAACGAGGATAATCACCCAGCGTGATTGACAGTGATAACTCAGCGCGTGGCGAAGGACGTGAGGGGGGAGGGAGGGGGAGAGACAGGACGCAGCGCGAGACATGCTGTGCTGGAGACAGAGAGCGGCACACTGACGGAGGAGAAGAGACCACCAATATGGCGGTGACACAGTGTGAGGATGAAGAGAATAGAGAAGGATGAAGAGAATAGACGAGGATGAAGAGAAGAGGAGGATGAAGAGAAGAGAGGAGGATGAAGAGAATAGAGGAGGGACAAAAAGGGGGGGAGGACAGCACAGCTATAGAGGAGGAGCTTTTCTTCTTGTTGACACTTAGACAGTAATGCTGCGTTCACATGGAACAGACGGCAGACGGCAAACACTTTCTGGATGGCACGGCATAAAACTCCAACGGAATGGTAGTTGCTTCGGCGATGCCGCATTGTTTACAAATAATTTAATAAAAAATATATTCAACACAATTATTTAGTAGCAACTGTTTTATGTAATTATTTTTGTGTTGTATCTAGTATTCTAGTGTTGTTGCACCGAAAATATCACCTTCTCGACGTCGATGTATTCGTCGTGTGTGAGGGAGCTACGAACATCCGGTTGTAAATGCCGTCGCGGAGGACGGCAAAAAGTCACAATATTTAAACTTTCAACGGCATGCCATTTGCCCTTGCCGGCGTCGCCATTTTTTCTTTCCGGCCAAAACTGACGTTGCCGCCCGGCTCTCGTACGCTAACATATCTGGTTTGCCTTCTGCCGTGTTCCGTGTGAACGCAGCGTTAGCGTCTGTGTGCACCAAATGTCACAAATGTGACACGACGGAAAGGTTTACCTGAGCAGAAAGCAGGTTCCCCTCGCTCAGGATGCCCCTCGCTCACCAGGCCACGCCCCCCATGGCCGACTGCATGCGGGAGCACACACACACACACACACACAGGCAGGAGTGAAGGGCGGGGTTAGGGGGGGCAGGACCCAGGCAGCAAGAGACCACAGGCCCCCCAGCGAGACAAGAGGTGAAACGTGGCGCAACGGACAGAGAGACGGGAAGAAAAATAGATAACGGAAGGAGAGATGGGAAAGTAAAGCGCCAAAAATAAGTAAATAAATAAAACAGACAAAAAAACAAGGCGTCAGTAGCAAAGAAAGATGTAGATAGCTGCCTGCAGGAAGTATAGTCGAGCGGCAGCCATTTTGAGTGTGTACCTGTGCTAGCTCTATCGTCAGCGGGGTCTACTTTGACGCAGTCGGGGGCGAAGGGGCCGTGCTCGGCCGGGCTAGTGTCGGCAGAACTATCCAGGCTACCGTGACTCACGGCGTCCAGGTCACTGCCATCTGCCCAGGGAACACAAGGCATTAAACAGGAAGCTCCGCCATCTTGGTGTTTTCACAAGGATGCCCGGAGAGTTCTTGAAAACGGATGAATGCTTTTCTGTCGACACTCCAAACGTCTATATCATATATACTGTATCAACAATGGCTGTGTGTGTGTTTATATATATATATATATATATGGAATATATTTATTTTTAAATCTACATTTATAACATTTTTCTATTAATGTTATATGCTTGCAACATTACGCTGCGTATGCAGTAGTGTCAGATGAAGGGCAACGCATGCCGTAAAGCGCTTGTGTAAACGTGACCTGGCTGTACCTAAAATAAAGCTGTGATGCATTTTAGTGGCTAAAATTGTACTCATACTATAATAATAATTTCCATTGGCGCAGTGTCAGTTTCATTCAGGTTTTGTTACGTTAGCTTACTAGGACCGGCCATGAGACCTGCTAGCATCACCATGGATACCAACCGTAATCAGAGAAAGTTATTGCGTAGAATGTTGCATTTAGATTGCGTAGTAAACTACGCATCCAGTATGTAAGCGGCGTCAGTCTTCACATAAGTAAGTACGTAAGTAAGTGGGACAATTAATGACACTGCATTGAGCCAATCACAACGGGGAGACTGCTGTCCCAACTCCAGGGGTGCCCGGGACAGGGGAGCAGGGGTGGGGAAGGGGAGGGAGGGGGGGGGTGTGCTGCCTTTACCTGACAGGGGACTCTGTGTGGGCGGAGCCTGTCGCCGTAGCACCTGCTTGAACTGGGCCACGCCCAGAACCACGTTCCTCAGCTTCATCCACAGGAAGTAGCCGCCCCTTGTGGTGGACGGCCACGTGCTCTCTAGCACCGCCTGGTGGAGAGGCGCAGAGCGGAGCGTGAGAGGGTGTGTGTGTGTGTGTGTGTGTGTGTGTGGAGGAGGGTGATGAGGAATTAGAGAGAAACATGTATAATTAAAAGGCAGGGTTAGTCATTCTGGAGAACGTTCGCTAACTTCAAGCTCCATATCAAAAAAACTCCCTCAGAAGCTCTGCACCCACATATTGAATCACATTGCGACACCAAGGGTATTGTTGTTTATTGAGAGTTGCTTGCCACTGTGTTTATGTTGCTATTTACAGAGCCAACAGGTAGTAAGATAGCAAAATGCGAGGTGAGTTTGGTGAATTTGACAAAAGATATATTATCTTACAATTAGCTTACAATATCATATACCTTTAAAGGTGTCAGTTACAGAAATGGCGATGGAAAAAGTACGCCTACTAATAACAGATTGCAATTTTCATTTTATCATTGAGGGTAAATAATCCCTACATTTACCCACTAGCATTTAATAATCTTAACCAGAGGGTAATACATTTATCTCCTAAACTCAACCACAATACGTCGCCATAGTAACACTAGTAATTTCACTCTTCAAACATCACTGCCACTTGGTTCCCTCTCGGAGAACGTCAGAGGAGCCATACTGCATATTGCACACAGGGGTACCGATGCCACAAGGGCTGGGACAACTAGCAGAGATGCTGCGCATGCATACTTAACAGCAAGTATAAATGGGCCTTAATGCAACCTGAGCAGAGAATGACATCATTGTCATTATTTGTGTTGTAATCCAAGCTCTGTTCTTTGTTTACATATTAGGTTACATTAGCCGGACCACGTGTGTGTGTGTGTGTGTGTGTGTGTGGCCCACAAAGCATTTGTTTTGGTCTGTGATGCTGCTCCATAGGGTGACATCTGTTGGCAGACCATCTAGTGGCAGAAAAATGTCACATAGTTCAGCTTTAATTCAGAATTCCCCACAAAGAAAAAAGACTTCACACCTGACTCAAATGAACTGGTTATCCGGTTCTGCAGAAGCCTGATAACGAACCACTCATTTGAATCAAGTGCGTTGGAGCAGGAAGAAATGTAAAGCATGCACAGCAGTGATGAGTCCCTAGGAGCGGAGTCGAGAAACACTGGAATAGACTGCTTGATTCATCCATCCATCCATCCATCCATCCATCCATCCATCCATCCATCCCAGCTCATAACGTACTCCCCAAGTGAAATAAACTCAAGCAGGTAACGGCCTCTGCTCTGTGCAAATTGTTATGCTATCACGGTGGGCAGCAAGGTGGTTCATTATGCACCAGAGGAGCTAGCGTACAGGCTACTTATGCACCCTTGGGAGCTAACTAGCTAGTAAAGGCTACACACTCTCCAGCCAGGTGATAAGGGGGGTGGAATTGGATGAGATAGCAGGCAGTGTTGTTGTCGTTATGGCAACAATAAGTGTTTTGCAGCGATTTCGGCAGCTGTGGCCTTTTCCTGTCTACATGTCATCCAGCCTGAGTGTGTTGTTACACAGGTGCGTGAGGTTTTAGAAAATATTTACCTGCTGCTAGGTACAGTAGGTATGTAGGCATTTAAACTCTTTCATATGGAACAAGAAATAGAGCAGAAACTTTGGAGGAATTCTCTATTGCTTTTATCAAGTTTTATTAAAAGGTCATCTTATCCACCTAAGGAAGATATACTAGAAAAAAATGTCAGTCTTTTGGTCACTATTCTAAACCCACGATACACACACATGAGCACAACCATGCATTCAACTCTGCCTCTTTGCGCTTTCCCTGAAAACAGACCTTTAAAAGGACAGCAAAATAATCACTCACCATGCGCTTGATTTGTTTTGGTCGAAGGAGCCAGCATAAAAAGAAATCGACTAGCACGTTCAAATTACCCTTACGCAGCTTCCAAAAGACTTGTGTATCCTTTTATCAAAGGCATCTTTGTTGACAGCCTCTCTTCCCCACAGAAGACAAGTTATTTTACACTGCCTGGGTTGCCAACTAGGAAGACAGATGCTTGCCAGGTTTAAAGCCTGTAGATTCGCCTTCCGTCTGGGTGTGATTACAGAGACTGCTGAACCACCTTGAGGGGTCTGTGCATGTATTTCATGTACATATGTTTTTAATGTTTTTCTTTACATGTGTATGGAGTCCGTCCTACCCAGGAACACCCTGTGCTCCCATGCAGAGGGTGGATGCCCTAAAAGACACGCTAAAAAACCCAATGAGCTCTAGCGTGCGTTGCCAGAGCGTCCTTGCGGTGTCTGAGACTGAGATTTACGTAACGTACCGCACAGCGCTACCGGCTGGCCATAGTTAGACTTGACTGCAAGAAGATCTGCCCGCATGGCGCGGACAATAGAGATGACTTACCTTGTTGTAGTAGCCGTAGGTGATGGCGTTGGGATGCACGCCAGCCTTCCTCATTTCAAACAGGACCCTGACTGCCAGGACGGGCTGGCCGTACTGCCCGCAGAGCTGCATCAGCACCCGATAACAGACCTACAGGAGGTGGTGGGTCAGAGTTGTATTAATAATAATAATACACTTATTTAATAGCACTTTTCATACAGAGACTGCAGCTCAAAGTACTTTACAATTAAATAAATTAATACAATTATTAAAGTAGCCTTATAGTCGACTATAAAAACAACAATAGAGTGTGAACAGGGCTCTACAGGTAAACAAGGTCTCAACAGGTGAACAGGGTTCGGCAGGGGCTCCGTACCTCGTCGGGCGGCTGCAGCCTCTTGGCCTGCATCTTCCGGAGCACGTCGTATGCGGTGCGCAGCGCCCGCACCTTTGAGTGGCACACCTTGACGTAGGCGGGCAGGCAGATGAACCACAGGCCGTAGCAGTGGCGCAGCAGACACTTGGACCACATCTGGGGGATGGACGAGTACCTCTTGGCTATCTTCTGGGCAGACTTGATCTCCTGAGGGGCAGGAGGAGGTGTTTGGGGGGAGGGGGGGTTATTGTCACTGATGTACACAGGTAGGTGGATCCTCTATCTATCTATCCATCCATCCGCTAAACACCATGATTCTATTCAGTAGTTAGTTCTATATTCTGGATCTGAGGCAGCTGTGTGTGTGTGTGTGCGTGCACTGACCTGCTTGGTGCGTCTGAACATGGGGGCGGGGCTAGTGGGGCAGCTCTGACGGGCTGCGAGACGAGAGGAGGCGGTCAACAAGCCCTCCACTGGGTCAAACAGGTCCAGGCTTAACACTGGGAAACCATTGTCGTACCTGACGAAGACCGAGACAACGTTAAACGCAAGCTCAAGAGGGACCAACCGTTGACGAATCAGGTCTGGGTAATGTGGCGTCAACCAATCACAACGTGGTATAGTGACCTTATAAAAGGAAATAACCTGTAGTGTGTATATGGCCATAAAACAGGGATTAAAAGAAACATTAAGTAACACAGACAAGTTGCTCTTCATTTCCATCTAGGTGAGCTGAAAGATAACTCCATCCTGTGTTATTACTGTATATGGGAACAGTGCCCATTTAAATCCCCTTTAGTATATATATATATATTTTAAAACACTGGAAAGGATTTTGTAGGAAAGAACCAAACATCTGCAGTATGAAAAAACAAAAGACAAACCTTAAACCCGAATCTTAAACGTTACAAGCATAAACGTTACAAATACAAAATACTGTAGATCAACATCAACAGATGTAAAGAAGTCGACAGCAATGAATACAAGCTCAGGTGAATATTTATGAACTAGCACAGCCTTTTTTCACTAGCTTGAGCCCAAGGGCATGTTTCTCCCAGTTGTTCCATGTGTGTTATGTGCCAACCAGTACCTATAACACAGTGGATGTTCCTCTGCTTCAGGCAGTGGGGGCAGCTCTGGAGGTGTGATAAAAACTGTGTGCTCGCTGCGCTGTGATTCGTCAATCTCTATCAACCTGGCCTCCTCCGGCCTATCGCTGTCCACCTGGGGAAGGGAACGTACGATTAGGATTGGAGGGCGGGTTCTGTGTTCTGTCAGACGGGAACATGGCCACAGCACGGACCTTGAAGTTGTTTGTTAACTGTTGACGTCTGTGTTGCAATGTTAGCTTAGGGCGCTACATGACATGAAAACAGCTGCTTCACTGAGAAAAGCTCAGTGCAGCAGTATTTCCCCTTTGAAATAGGTTGACGTGAGCTCTGCTTATTGGGAGTTTCTGAATGTGAGGTTTATTTAGCAAATTACAGCCGCATATTACTGTATAACCAATACAAAAAAAAAAACAGTCTTTTCCAACAAATGTTCCACAACAAATACAGTTTCAGATATCCTGCTAACATGCAAACATGTCAAGGTGCCCTCAAGGTACCCAAAATAACTTAAACTTAAACAGTTATGCTCAGAATGGTCCAGACAGTCTGACAACATCGTATTAAACTTCCAATAAAATCACCACAGCTTCTTCACACAGGCAGAAAGGATGAATGTATGTAGAGTCAAGTCATGTTTATTTATGGAGCTGATTACCCCCTGGTGATCAGCACTATAAATAAACTATGCTTGGAGGACGATAGCAGGTGACCTAGATTGTCTCACATATTTTGTAGACTTCACTTCCCAAATACGCCAATTCCCTTGATTAATAGTTTTTTTTTATTAGATTTTTTTTATTATTATGTATTTATGAAAATCCATGTATCTCTTTAAGGTCACATTCTGTTTAATCGTTTTGCTGTTAATTCTCTCTCTTACATGGTGTGATACAAGACATCTTACTGCCAATTGGACTAGGAAAACAGGAGGGGAAAAGGGAAATTGGTAATTCAGCTTAAACATCTGCACAGATGGGTACATCTGTACAGCATGCTGTGTCCTTGATCAGAACTATTTTTCATCCTGGCAGGCATTTAAGATTCACGAACGAACCGGAACCTTTAGGAATATTACCAGCAAAAGCTACGAGTTATGTTGGCTTACCACAAATCCGATTTGGGCCAGTGTGTTCGGCACAATGAATTTACCTTAAGGAGCTGGGATAGTGTGAACTGAAACTTGCTTTAAGATATTGGCTACTCTGCAGAAAAAGGCAATGACAGTAAAACCCATTCTCATACTGATACTGATAACAAATATGTTAACTTTGGTTGCTACGACAACTGAGTGTACTGTATGTTCTCTTCTACTATTGACAGGTACTGTTCGTAAGTCATTTTGGATATAAGTGTCTGCTAAAGGCAGATAGACAGACAGACAGGCAGGCAGACAGACACAGGAGTATTTAAAGATTAATTTAGTATTGTGTCCGCAGGCTGTGTGCGCACACGTGTGTGTGTGCGTGTGTGTGTGTTAGAGCCTACGCAGAGTGAAACAGTAATCCTTGCTAGGCAATTAGAGGTTTAATAGGTCATGGTGCTGACACACACACACACACACACACACACACTTCAGCCGAGTCAACCTCATAGTCATTCCCCACATAGTCTCATCCTCTTCCGTTCATCAGCACTGTGTCACATAAGCAACTCTGAAGGTCTGATGCACATACCCTGTAAGATATACACTAGACTCTATAGGTCTGATACACATACCCTGTAAGATATACACTAGACTCTATAGGTCTGATACACATACCCTGTAAGATAGACACTAGACTCTATAGGTCTTATACACATACCCTGTAAGATATACACTAGACTCTATAGGTCTGATACACATACCCTGTAAGATAGACACTAGACTCTATAGGTCT
>JAODUH010003557.1:11881-32388 GCA_027564835.1 Typhlichthys subterraneus
ACACTAGACTCTATAGGTCTGATACACATACCCTGTAAGATAGACACTAGACTCTATAGGTCTGATACACATACCCTGTAAGATAGACACTAGACTCTATAGGTCTGATACACATACCCTGTAAGATAGACACTAGACTCTATAGGTCTGATACACATACCCTGTAAGATAGACACTAGACTCTGTAGGTCTGATACACATACCCTGTAAGATAGACACTAGACTCTCTGACCTTTGGGAAATGATACTGTCGTTAGCATTGTCACTCAAAAATATGTATCCGCCATTTCCGGTGCAACAATAGTGCACTGCTTTATTTACTAATTAAAGTTATTTTAAGCAGTAACCATAGCCTACAGATTTTACAGATAAAAGTAAAAAACCTCTATACAGCTAGAGTCCTGTTGTTTTCCAACAAAGTCCTCATTGTTAAGTTTAACGTCCGACTTGGTTATTGAGTTACGTAATTGGTCATGTCAAATTGAAAGACTACGCTTGTCAAGTGTGGGTACTGACGCAATTAGCCAGCGCTGTGTACCAGGCCAATCAGCGTCGCACTGTTAGCTACGGGCGTGGCTTAGGTGTGGTGAAGGCGACTTGAAAACAACTCGAGATAAAAAGGCTGCCTCCAAAAGGGGGACAATCCCCATAGACCCCCATGTTAAAATGTCCAACTTTACAGCAGAAATACAGAGAAGAAGATAAACACAAAAACACAGTTTTCATCTCTATAGCTAGTGTCCCTTCTTGTCCACTGTACTGAGGGTTAATTTCTTTATATCATCAGTTCAAATTAAAAAAGTTATAGATGGAGTCAGGCATTGCAATAGTCACACACCACACAATGCGTGAAAATGTTTTAAATTGTCTATGGGAGTGTTTAATGTCTCTTTCTAGCAAATGGGAGTGTTTACTATCCCTGTCTAGTCATTGGGAGAGTTTACTTTTAATGTCTAGTCAATGGGAGTGTTTAATGTTAATTAATCTCATGATGCACTCGCCAGCTTGCCAACACAAGAGGTTCACATGTTCTTGTTGCAACAGGAGGGGTCGAGAAAGACGGTGGGTTTAGAAACCCATCATAAATTGCTGAGGCAGAAAAGTGCCCCTACGAGCTCAAGTCAAAGAATTAACAGGATATAGAAATCCTGAGAAAGTAGCAATTTCTCTCCAAAAGAGCTGTAACACTATCTGCAGCCATAGGGAAATTAGAATATGACATTATCTAAACTGTAGAAAAGATGGTATGTATGGATGACAGCGCAGTATATAGAAATGAGGATCACATTAAACTCAACCTAATTAAATTATCAACAAAATGATCACTTTACAGCCAACAAAACCGTTCTGAAATACATTATGTTCTCCTCCTTTCAAATGGCTCCGCAAGCAATGTTTTCTTCGCAGGCCATCTGGAAAAAACACTGCGAGCATGCGGCCAACAAACCAATGTCCATGTAAACACATTCACATAGCCACAGCAGGGAAAACAACCCCCCCCCCCAAAAAAAAAAGTAATGTACTTGCCTTGCCTCCTTTGTCTGAGCTTCGCTCTGAGCTGAAGAGCTGCTCACAAACGGAGGAAGAGAAAGGCAAGAGAAAGAGAAATATTGTGTTACTGTGACAATATTTGTTGGATTTGCCAGGAATAAACATATTGCCTCACATACAGTATTGTTAGTTCTCTATGATAAATAATCCTACTGTCTCACGTTTGTAACTGTTCAATGAGAAGGGCCAATGCCACTTAGAGGGGTGAAGGAAATTTGCCTCCAGGGAAATTATTTATTATCTTTACCTAATATTACGGTATTTATCTAATTCCTTCTTTGTATTACTGTTTTATTGTTGATATAATCTAATTTTACCATTTCACCCTCAATAATAATAATACAATTTATTTTGATTTATATAGCACTTTTCATACAGAGGTTAGTTATTATTACAGTTACAGTTATTATTTTTCTGCCATGTTGTGTTGTTGTCTGTCTGCTGTGTGTGGTCCTGTGTCTCTGTTGTCTGGGTTACTGTCTGTCTGTCTGCTGTGTGTGCTCCTGTGTCTCTGTTGTCTGGGTTACTGTCTGTCTGTCTGTCTGCTGTATGTTGTCCTGTGTCTCTGTTGTCTGGGTTACTGTCTGTCTGTCTGTCTGCTGTGTGTGGTCCTGTGTCTCTGTTGTCTGGGTTACTGTCTGTCTGTCTGTCTGCTGTGTGTGGTCCTGTGTCTCTGTTGTCTGGGTTACTGTCTGTCTGTCTGCTGTATGTGGTCATGTGTCTCTGTTGTCTGGGTTACTGTCTGTCTGTCTGCTGTATGTTGTCCTGTGTCTCTGTTGTCTGGGTTACTGTCTGTCTGTCTGCTGTATGTGGTCCTGTGTCTCTGTTGTCTGGGTTACTGTCTGTCTGCTGTATGTGGTCCTGTGTCTCTGTTGTCTGGGTTACTGTCTGTCTGTCTGCTGTATGTGGTCATGTGTCTCTGTTGTCTAGTTTACTGTCTGTCTGTCTGCTGTATGTGGTCCTGTGTCTCTCTTGTCTGGGTTACTGTCTGTCTGTCTGCTGTATTTGGTCCTGTGTCTCTGTTGTCTGGGTTACTGTCCCCGTTATGTGCATTGCATTTTTATGAAATTATGTATTTATATTGATTTTCTTTCTTTCTTCCGCACAAGAGGCCATTTGTCTCCTGCTGGGTCATCGCTTCAGCAGTGGCTCTTAACCCATTTTGTGCAGTAAAATAAAAGGTCAAATAAAATACAGTTTAAGAGAGGGAAAAGAAGGAGCAAAGGGAGAGAAGAGAAGACAAGCATGCTTGGTTAAAGGCATGCAGAGCCAGAACTTCTTAGCTTTAAACCAGCATAAATGTTTTGGGTTAATTTGCTGACATCAGCAAACTTCACCATTTCAAATGAACCAAGGAGGTGTAATTCACCCTGCCTTAATTGTGAGGAAGTGATGCTAATAATTCCATTGTCAAATTCTGTGAATATCGCCTATTCTTTTACAGAATCACTGACTTTCTCTTTAACAGTTGCTACAAAGCTTATATAGGGGCATGGTGGAGGGGGCTACGATATAGACATTATATAAACAAAGGTGAAAATAAGGATTAACAAAAAATAAATGTGGACGTTTGACTGATGGTGCGAGGCAGTTAAAGGTGGAGTCAGCTATCCTGCGGAAGGATTGTTGATATTTGAAATCAGAAGCTCACAAACTGGACATGTACTGCCACGACTGGGATGCTCTTGTGTGGTGCAGTCTGCACCACTACGTTTGTTCGGTGTGTCTACAGAGCTGTATAGAAACACTGGATTATTTTGTCAGCTTGCACAAACAATGGGACGCAATGAGATATTATCTGAATAGGAGAAAAGAAAGCATTAATTTAGCTTAAAATCGCTGACTTCACCTTTAAACTCCACAAGACCTCAGCATCTCAAACGGACGCTGAGCTCACCTTGTCCACACAGTCGTCGAAGAAGGCCAGGCTGGCGTCCTTGTCGCTGACGAAGGAGCACTCCTCTATGAACCGGATGAACATCTGGGTCTTGGTCATCAGGGAGTAGAACTTCTGGTGCGACCGGTCGCGGCTCCTCAGGAACCCTAAAGGGATCGGATGGGTCTGGTTACCATGCGGTAGGGGCAGTGCCAGCCCCTCATAGCCCAGGTGTGGTAGGGGCTGGCAAGACATTTTTGGCATCAGTAAAATGCCAAACCTTTTCTGTGATGTCCCCTATAATGTCTCTCTGAAATTAAGTAAATAGCTGTGGTTTGAACAAAGTTACTCCATTGATCTTTATAGACTTTAAAAGTTTCATATGTTATACGATCCAAAACTTTGTTGCAGTGGTGTTGCAGGAGCTCTGCATGTCGTCCTAACACAACATTAGGTTAGTTTACAGGGCCCTACAGGAGCTTTGCATGTCATCCTAACACAACATTAGGTTAGTTTACAGGGTCCTACAGGAGCTCTACATGTCGTCCTAACACAACATTAGGTTAGTTTACAGGGCCCTACAGGAGCTCTGCATGTCACCCTAACACAACATTAGGTTAGTTTACAGGGTCCTACAAGAGCTCTACATGTCATCCTAACACATTAGGTTAGTTTACAAGGCCCTACAGGAGCTCTGCATGTCACCCTAACACAACATTAGCAAAACAAGAGTAATCCCTTGATAACATACGCTCATTTGGAACCCAGGTGAAGAGTGATTTAAGAATCCTGCATGTCACAAATGCTTGTATTTAACCTGCACAATGCAAGCCAACAGAATGTTCTTGATATAATGGCCACCTTGGGAGGTAAAGCCACATGGCAAATGGCTTCATTAATAGGTGCAGCTGCAGGAACAGGCTGCTGGAGCCTTGGGCCAAGGTCAGGATGAATGGCCATGATCCATTAGCACACAAGACTCTAGTGGTGTAGGCCAAACAGAGTGATAGCTCTCTTCAGAGTAATACTTCTCCAACAGCTGACGGGAACATTCAAGGGTATTTAAATGGCCTTCTCCATTCACTCTTTATTACATATGCAAACACCCACGCACAGAACGAAACAAAAACCTTTCAAATGTAAGCATCTGAGCCATTTGAACCCCCTAGGGATATACTGGGACACTTTATCTATTTGTATCTTACTTGACGTTTTCTGAACTTTTGATGTTAATCCAATTCCTGTTATACTGTTGATCAAAATAAATCTTAATTTCTAATTCCAGAATTTCCAATAAAAAACTAAATGATAAGATGTGAAAGGTTTAAATTCTTACTAGGATTACATTCCTGTTTCCTTCTGTTTTTCTGTTTCATTACACAGATGTAATGTAATTGCTCCATTATATCTTTACATAGAATAGTTGCTTGCTGCCATATTAATGCTTAAAATGCCATACTGTATATAGGACCATAAAATATGATTGGCTCTGAAAATCCTCCAGAAACATCCTTTCTTTGAGCCATAATGTAACAGCACTGCAGTTTGGTTCCTTAACATTGTACTAGCTCTACATCACTCATCTTGGACATGACCTTGGCTACGTGGCCATATATACTCCAGATGAGTATATATCACATCTCCAACTCAGTGGAGATGTGATGGGATCCAGCTAGGCCCGCTGCTGTTTGAGCATTCAAACAGCCGCAGTGTGAGCTAGCTAGCTAGCTAGCTATAGCTCCCTTTCCTGTTTGCAAACAAACAGTCTCAAACCCTCAATTTCATCTTTTTGTCTGTCTCTTTTTTTTTGTGTGTTTATTTGCTCAAGATGCAGGCAAGAGGGTCAATGGAGGAACGCAGGAAGGCAGGAAAGAAGGGACAGAGGAAGGGGAAATTCATGAAACTCGTGTTTTAAACATGACCATCTGGTTTTGAGGAAAGTCAGCTGCAGGGAGGGACGGCGTTACCATTCACTGGTATACTGTCGTTTCTATATTCACAGAGTTGTCATTGCCAATCTTGTAATGTCACACTATGGCTGGGTAGAAGCACATCCTATTAGCTTTAACAGGTCGACGCGTACTGTAGAATATGTTATAACCACATGCCATTGCGGGTGATATTCCAACATTGCTCTATTGTGCTAATTGCCAGATGGCAAGCATGTTGCGTAATCTACATTTATTGAGAATCTGTTTTCTCAATTCACAATAGTCACTGCCGTGATGAAGCAGGACTTCCATATGTCATGGGAGATCTTGTAATCTTACACCCTGGCTTGCGTTCAGATCACATCTTTATATCTTTAAAAGGTTGATGGATAATGTAAGAGCCACACCCCATTATGAACAATATTCTAACATTGCTCTATTGTGCAAATTGCCAGATGGCAAACATGTAATCTAGATATATTGCAAATTAGTTTTCACATTAAATTTGAGTAATTTCTCACAATAGTCACTGCCAGGATAAAGCAGGCGTTCCAAATGTCTTCAATTTAACCTGTTTAACCTCACAGTTAAAGGTACAGTCAACTATTGTAAGGTAATGGTTAGCTAATAACACTATCAATTTCACCAAATCTCTCCTCGCATTCCGACAGTTCACTGTTCTCTGTGCATGCTGAAAATATAGTTTTGGCACTTGTAGACAGCTCTGGCTCTGTAAATCGTAACACAAAAAAAGTGGCACATACCTGCACACAACAACAGTGCCCTTGGCTTCGCAATGCGTTTCAATGTGCAGGGTGTTTTGATTTGAATTCTAAGTAAGTTGCTAATGACTAACCCTTAAACCGACGGGAGCTGATGGGAGCGGTGTTAGCCAGCCCATACCTTGCAGGTCAAAGAGCGAGCTTGCGTCCGTGGCTTTCTCTGACGGAGCCTGGGTGATGGGTCGCAGGTAAGAACGGTACCCCTTCAAGATGGCTGCCATGAAGCGCAGGAAGGCCTCCTGGATCTCCAGCTCAAGCATGTGCAGGCTCTTCCCACAGCTTAGTTCCGCTGAGTCACTCATGCTGGGCTCCAGAAGCCCATCACACCGCTGCTGACCTGAGTCATTATATACAGGAGATTATGAATGGGTCTCTATGAGGGAAATACCAGACACATTATAGAGAAGAGACAGACTGCAGGACAGGGATTATGAATGGGACTCTATGAGGGAAATACCAGACACATTATAGAGAAGAGACAGACTGCAGGACAGGGATTATGAATGGGTCTCTATGAGGGAAATACCAGACACATTATAGAGAAGAGACAGACTGCAGGACAGGGATTATGAATGGGACTATGAGGGAAATACCAGACACATTATAGAGAACGACAGACTGCAGGAATCCTGAATGGGACTATATGGAAGTCCGTAGCAGCAAATATGAAGGATAGAGTTATAGGACGACATCCAAGTGCCAAACAGGTGTTATTAGCGTACACATGCTGGACGGTTATCTTGAATCAGTTGATCAAATTAATTATGTGGAAAAAGGTACATTTATGTATCGTACAGTTTAAACTAGCATTACAAAAACGTGGCTGGACTTGGCTGGTTGGCACTGATCTCTACTCGAGTACTCAACCAGTACTGGCTAAAACAGTTCTCTACCCTTCCCACAACAGACAGCTGTAATTTAAAACATAAACAGTAAGCTGTGGCAAAACTTTGTGTCCTTCAAACAACATAAACTAGGCATTACGCACAGCAATGGAATTAGTGTGGTGGCGGTATGCCAAGTATTGCTTCAATAAACACTGAGGTAATGGGAGTCTTCCAAGGTCCTTGGGACCACTGAATATCAGCACAAGTATATCATAACTCAGTTTCCTGAGTGGGTGAGATGTTCCTCCTCACTGACTCGTAACATCCCATTATTCACTTTCTCTAACCCAATAATAGGCTGGCTCCAGACGTTGTCTGCTGCTGCATAAGGAACAGTACAACAGTAGGACAGGCAGGTCAAGGTAGAACGGGAGAGAGCTGTAATTGAACTATTACTCTTTATTTGTCATAAAAACCCGGTTGGTGCAAACAATGCTCTGTGGGTCAGGCGACGGGAATGGTGTTTAAAGTAATCATTTAAAAAGTATCAATGATTTCAATATGTTTTAAGCCACTACAGACATATAGGCTGAGTTTGGGTTGTACGTAGTGAAGGATGGCCATTTCTACGTTTACAGTACTGAAACACAGAGTCCTACGTTCCCCTACATGATTCTGCTTGCCTCGGGAAGATCAAAACTGTAAACTAGAGATTTTTTCGTCAAATATTTTGCTTATTTTTGCTTATTTAGCTTCCATCGATCACCTAGATTATAACTGGCTTAGTTACAACGTACTTTACCAATTAATTTTTCTTCAACAAAAAATGTCACTATCGTATGTTATCTACAGAGTAAAAAGTAAAATGTTGTCAAGATATTAGCCCTAATATTTTGTAAATAACGGCATAATTTATTCTTATTCAAGACAGTGTGTAAAATCTTACATTTTAGAGGCATCTGCAAATGTAATGTGAGAATGCATAATATCAGAGCTACTTTCTGTTAAAAAAGTCACACAACAGGTAAAAACATTTATTTTATCCACTCACTACTCACCATCAGCCAGCTGACGGTGAAGATGATTCAGCACATTCATGAGGTTTTTGCAGGCTTTCTTTGGCAGGATTTTCCACGTGAGGGCCCGCTTATCTTCATGGCTAGAAAAGCAAGCATATACAATGAGCCCTAGCAAGTCTGGCTGAGGCATAATGCAGACTAGACCACCTAATACTGACTGAATGACAATGACAAAATTATGAACCACTGCTGACTTGACCCGATTCGCCGCAAAACTGTGTTCTCTTTAAATAAAAAAAGAATTGGTTCAAAGCTATAAAAATAAACTTGTCCTCCAAGACTCACAGCAAAAGAGACGTCCCTGTCTCTAAACTTAGAACTCATGAGCTGGCAGTTCTGTGGGCTAACATAAAGCAGACAGAAAGGCAGCCATTCTATTCTGCAAACTCTCTGGCCAGCGCGCCATCGCGTACTTTGCCTGACCCCGCGGCACATTGGTGTTACTCAATATCTCTGTGTTAACTCATCACTGCAGTGTTGGTGACAGTGTTGAGATTATACAGAAATGTACAGCAATATTAAACTGAAGCATTCTCCCCGAGCGCTGCCGCCTGATTAGCCTGGTCTGTCTGACTCAGCCATGTCTGTCTGTCTGTCTGTCTGTCTGTCTGTCTGTGTGGGTGCATCTGTGTGTGTGTGTGTGTGTGTGTGTCATTGTGCTCACTGGAAGATGGTGTTGGTGTCCAGGTCCACACAGCTGACGTCAGGCGGGGGGTCGTAGAGGTCAAAGTAGCGGGAGTCCAGGCCCACGATGAAGGGGCAGGGGGCGCTCAGCACGTCCGCCAGAGCCAGGGGGCACAAGGGGATGTACGGGCACGGCCAGTGGAAGGGGAAGATCATCTGGGCCGCAGGAAACAGGAAACAGGAAACAGGGATTAAACAGGAAACAGGGTGCAAATAGGAAACAGGAAATAGCAAACAGGTGTAGGAAACAGGAAGGAACAGGTTGGAGGAAATAGGAAATAGGGTGTAGCAAATAGGAAATCGGATGGAGGAAATATAATGCAACAAGTTGTAGAAAATAGGGTGTAGGAAATAGGAAACAGGTGTAGGAAATATGAAGAAAAAGATTTTATGAAATAGGGTGTAGAAAATTGGAAACAGGGTGAAAATAGGAAATAGGACGTGGTCAGTTACAGAGAAACGGTGGGCTGTGGGATAATTATTCTATTAAAAGGTTTAGTCAGCTATCCTGGAGAAAGATTGTTATTTGAACTTGATCAAAACAAAAACCACCTCTCCTCCTCTCAATGCCATGTCAGTGGGATTATACTGCTAATAAACTTTCATATTATCAAATTATAATGTCAATGCAATACCAATGATATTGCCAATTCTATTCCACGCTTTACTGTCATGTACAGGGAATTCCTGCTTTCTGAATCCCATCCCCATGTTTCTTCCCAGATGTTTATTTGTTTTCTAATTGGAGGTTAACATTTGAGGTTGAGTCATTTTTTCTCTATGAAATGTGAGCTCCAAAAGCACCTTAAGGGTGTAGCTGTTATTAAGGGCTACATAAATAAAGTAGACTTGGAAGAGAGTGGAAGAGATGTAAATGCACTGATCTGATTATAACTGTTCTTTACTGCACGTACATGGTATACCGCAAATAGCCGGGTAACCAAGGCACTTATTCCAAACAGTAGATTATCCCAGAGACATTGTGTAGGCGAGCTTAAAGCATTCTGAATAGAAAGAACTCTTTGGTAGAATTTGGTAATGCCAAAAACTACAGCTGGAGGCACATATCCTACTGCTCCCACCAGGCAAATCTATTTAGCCAATCGCAAGGTTGTGCTGACGCAAACTGTCAGTCACGCATTTGTAGTAGTAGTACAACCAAACTTTTTTAGCCTTTTACATCATATTTGAATGTTGATATCAGTTTCCCGGTGACCACTGAAATTGTATAGTAGCTACAGTATGGCTCTCTCCCCATACATCTACTTTCTAATAACCAGGGTTGGGAAGTAACGGATTACATGTAATCAGTTACTTGTAATCTACAAAAAAAAAGACAAAAAACAGTAACTGTAATCCATTACAGTTACCAGATAAAATAGTGGAATCAGATTACAGGTATTTTTTTTTAAATTAGATGATTACTTTTAGGACTACTTCCAAATGTAAAAGAAAGTTTGCAGAAGAAAATGCATAAAACAATTTAATATATTTACCTTTCATTAACGTCAATCAATAATTGAAATAAAGTCCTACTTTAATATGATCCCCTGCACAACATATACGGTAAAAAAAATAGAAACATTTGGCGCACCAGTGCAGTAAATTGCTTTGGATGGCATTTCAAAGAACAATGTTTACGCGTGAAGTAATCTAAAAGTAATTACGGATTATGTTACTATATTTAGGTAATCAAAAAATTACGTTATTGATTATAATTTGTATCTGGTAATTAGTAACTGTAACGGATTACATTTAAAAAGTAACCTACCCAACCCTGCTAATAACCCTGGAGGTGTTGCCAAGATGGCTGCTGAGTGGCCAGACCTGCCTATAAAACCTTTGCCTAAGTTATGGAACGACGTACTGTACAAACAGCTGTTACTAATGTATTCATGCTGGACAACCAAGATGGCTGCCGAGCGGCCGGACTTCACCAATATGGACTTTGATCTGTACTTACAGACACGAGTGCTTCTGTGACACTGGTGAGAACGGCGGGCCTTAGAGAATGGACCAGGATCTTGTGTTCCGTGACGGCAAACACCAACAGTGTGATGGCGTTCTCCGGCCCGAGGTTCTGGAGCAGTGTGGAGAAGCGACCGCCACTGAGAAAGAAACAACAGCAGCATACTTAAAGAACGCTTATTAAGAGGTGGTCAAGGTTAAGAGGTTGTTTATTTGAAATCGATCACAAATTCCCTCTGAAGCTCCGCCCCCACACATTACCAAGGTTGCGACAGTGTTTTGTGTGTAGTGTCTGCACCACTTTGTGTGTGTTCCCGTTGACACAGCCAGGGCTGTGAAGGAACAGCGGATTTCCTTTTCGGTGCAGAACAAAGTGGAGCGTGAAGAGATATTCGCAGAAAATGACAAAAAGTGTATCATCTTACACTCGCTTAATCAACCTTTAAAGTAACCGCAAACTAACACTCATTAAGTTATTTTAAGAAACGATTGTGTTACGCAAAATCATTTGGGGTTGGAAAACAGCAACTTTGAGGGATGTCCTTGGTTCACAGTCGAAATATCTCCCTCTTGTTTTAACCTAAGATTACAAATACAAAAAATGTAAAATGAAAAACAAAATGTACCTCAGTGGCAAAGGAGAAGACACTGGTTGGCTCAACATCAGGCTATCATGAGGGGACAGCTGTAAAAACAGAATATAATCAGCAACACAGCGTCTGATTAATCCAAGTTGAGATGATCCAAAAGTACATTTCAATTCAGAAATCATAATCTCTCTGGATAAACGGTTTTAAATCCAGCAAGTGTACCCATGGGGTACTTTGAGGTATTACAGCGGGTACGGGACAATTTTGTAAGAATTACAAGTAGCCTACTTCCACTTCTCTTTAGAGGCATAAATAAACAATGATATTGTACATATATATTTACTGTATCTGTATATTGTACTTGTGCTCCCCCTGTTTTGTTTGGTGATATGGACCTAATGATATGTAAGAAAGTGGAATTGAATAAAGGCAATGGAATTCTGACCCATCTTCTCTTGTTTAGTAACATTTTTATAATATGTAATTTTGCGGGTTTTCTATAATTAAATCGTATATTAAATCCTCTCCTAAAAAAGTTTGTAGTCCAGTAAAATTGGACTTGTAAAACAACTGAAAGGGGGTGCATGAGATAAAAAAATTCATCTATACTAATCTAGACCTTGTTCAACGGTCTTTACGGTTCCGGAGGACTACTATGAATGATACACCAGGAAAGCGTGTCAGGGACTATACTCACCTGCACCAGGATACGGGGCCTCTGGGAGGAGGGAAACGGAACTTTGTGCATGAAATGAGAGATGTGCCTAGAGAGGAGAAATAAATGGGCGTAGGTGAAGCCAACAATAACAGCAGTGGGTGGAGGAGTAATATGTCAGAGTAGCCTTCTCCGAAATGGACTGGGGGTTGTGAGCAGCGCTAAAACACAGCTAGCATACTGTAAGTCCTCAGCAATACCACCACCTAACCAGTGTGTCTACTTTAGTGTTTGTCTTTCTGGGAGCATATACATCACATCTTCATTAATTGGTCATGTTTACATGTAATATGTGTGTCGTTAATCATTAGGTTAGTAATTACAAATGCTGTGAAAATTACTAAATACATATTTCGCACCTTCCAGTACCAAATGCCAAACCAAATTATTCCATTATTTATAAAGAATGTATATTTTACCATTCATGAATACTAAACTAATGCCCGCCTTCCCACCTGTATCTGGGAAAAACCAAAACGTTGTTAAAATGTGAATCTCAGAGTGCATGTCCCATTCCTACATGCAGCCATGAGGTGCTTCTCAAAGTCAAGGGTGCTTCCTGGGTGCTAGGATGGGTCCTTGCGAGTTGCGTCCTGCAGAAGCTAGGCAACACTCCTTCCTAGCATTCAGAGAACACATAATGGATGTGTGCAGGTGTGTGTGATTGAAAAGGCCATGTCCTTGTGCTTTCGTAAAGGACTGTAGGCTCTTTGAGAACACAGAGGAAACATACAGCAGGCATCCTTGAATGTTCTCTGATTGAAGTACTCAGTCCTTGGAAGAATTCAAAGGATCCTAGACATTCGAACGCAATGTTATCGAATCCGATCAGGCCTTTTGGGTTCGATGAAGGCTTGAAATACAGCTTTTAAAGGGATTTCGGTTTCTGTGCGTGCTGAAAAAATTATCTGGTACTTCTACACAGCCAAGGCCACATACAACAACATCCTAGACTTCTCAATGTGTTTCTAACGTGTTGGGGGTGGAGATTATGGGGGAGCACCCTATTGCATTGAAGGGAGAGGTGTTTCTGTTTTAATTTGAGTTCAAATTTAGCATGCGTACTCCAGAATGACTAACTATGCCTTTAATGATCCTTCCTTGACTTTGAGAAGCAGCCATGGTGTTTGGTGTGTGTGAAAATAAAAAATGTATTAATGAAAAACAAAATAATTAATCAAATGAAACCAAAGCATGGCAGAGCTCACTTCTCAATGGGCAGGGCATGCGGACCGGAGATGGAGTAGCGGTAGAGGAACGTGAGGAACTTTCGGAAGGCATCAAAGAAAGGCCAGTGCGAGAGCAGGCAAATGCACTTGCTGGTGTGGACCGTGCGGGGAGCCCCGGGGGAACCGGTGGTCCCGGTGGTCCCGGGGGTCCCGGGGGTCCCGGGGGCGCCCGGTGCCGTGCGGCGAACCAAAGCCTGCAGGCCGAGCTGCGCCCGCTGCTTGTCTGTGAGACACTCTGCAGGGTAGGGTTCATAGAACTGGATGGCGGCACCGTACACCTGAAACACATGGATCATCGTCCAGGTGACACACAGCAACTGAATACCAAGCCAAGGCGCTTCGTTAGAGACAATAGGACAACTTATCCCACAGTGTATTTAAGGCGCACCCGCTGAACACGACAGTCGCCCCGATTTGCTACTGCTCACTGACATACTTTGCAGGAAAACCTCAACTAGAGCACCTGCTCTGTGATGAATATAGCTATATACAGTGTTCCAAGCAGTACCTACACCTGTGAAGGATTACTGGCTCATCCCACCAACCTACTAGATAAGCAGACTTATCAGAACGCATTAATGTGTGTGTCTGTGTGTGTAGGTATGTGTAGGTGTGTGTGTGTGTGTGTGCGTGCGTGTGTGTAGGTGTGTGCATGTGTGTAGGTGTGTTACGGTGGCCAGCCGGCAGCGCTGTGCGGCATACGTTAAGTAATCCTCACTCCCCTACACCTCCATGGACGATGTGGCAACATTAGGCCTGGGCTCATGTGTCTTAGTCTACCTTGTAGAGCAGATGCTCCCTACACAGAAGAGCAGGGTTCAATTCCCAGGTATGGATGAACAAATCCTGGTCACAGGTGCATGTGACTGCATGTATGGTATGTGATTGCATGTCTATGTGGAGACCAGGTAAGTCATTCTCCTTTTGACCTGGGCTAGGTCAGCTGACTACAAACACACAGTTAGGCTTGTTTGGCTTAGCGCTGCTAAGCCAAACAAGCCTAGAAAATCAGTTGGTCTCCACTGCGCTTCACTACATACTTCACCAAAATACATCAACGTGGCTCTCTCATCCCAAAGGGCCACTTTACAACATGACTGGCGATCACTGTGCACTTCTATTAGGCTAAACCAGGACATACTCTGGAGAGTTTTGTAAGGAATTAGCATATATGTTACAACCAGTGCTCCTGATTGGCTCACTCTGCCACATCAGCTTCATACAGTCAGATACAAAGGTTTATATATAATATATAATATATAATAATCGCCATTAGACACATGAAAGGCATGTCAAGCCTCCTAATGACCGGACACCTGATTGGTGATCGGCAGCTGAGAAGAACACCTTCTGTGATTGGATGGGATCAATAGATCACACTGGCTGTATATACATGCATACATACATATACACACTGTACGTATTTTGGCTCATTCATTCTTCCTCAAGTCTCCAAATGTGCCTACCACACCTTTCATTTAAGCAACCTGTTACTCTTTAATGTAACACTAACTTGATCATATCTGCTGAGGTAACCGGTGTGTTGTGCGCACGTGTGTGCATGCTTGCCTGTTTGTGCATGTGTGCGCATGTGTCATTATTGTCCTTGTTAAGGCAGCCACGTCTGTTATTGTCATTGGATATATAGCAATGGCACTACGCCCAACGTGTGTGTGTGTGTACGAGCGTGTGTGTGTGTGTGTGTGTGTGTGTGTATGTGTGTGTGCGTCTACAGCCAGGCCTGGCCCAGTTTCTACTGTATCGCTGTGAGCACTGAGGCTGCCTTGAACTAGATACCAGCCTGGGGTCAGATGGCCACTGTTCTATTCATATGGTGTGTGTGTGTGAGAGAGAGAGCAGAAGAGACTGCTATATGTGTGTGTGTGTGTGTGTATGTGCATGAGAGAGGTAAAGAGAGATACACTAATAGCTTGGGGGACAAACAACAGCCAAGAACCATCACCAAACCCCACCCCTCATGACCCCTCATCACCCCTCATCACCCCTCATGACCCCTCATGACCCCTCATCACCCCTCATCATCCCCATGGTCAGACAGTGTGGTGGTGTGGGTGTTGCACTCCCAACTTGAAGGTCGTGGGTTGTATCCCCAGAGCGCACCCTTGAGCATGGTGCCTACCTCTACCTGTTCCATGTAAATGTACTCATTGGATCTTTGGATGCAATCTAACTACGTGTCAGTTGTAACAGAAGGAAAAACAAAATGTCTGTCCACTAAATGTAAATCATAAAATGTCGGTCCTCCTCTTCCTCCTCCTCCTCCTCCTCCTCACCTTCTCCCCGGAGGCAGCGGTCAGGACGAAGGTGGAGAACACAGGGAGGGAGTATTTGGTGTGAGCGGGCCAGCACTCGATGGTGGCCCCCATGGGAAGACAGAAGAGAGGGACTGACTCAGGCAGGGGGAAGGACTCGTAGTCCTCCTCGGGGTATCTGCTGAACAAGCCTGGATGAGCACACGCGCATGCACACACACGCACACGCACATGCACACACACACACGCCCACGTACGCACGCATACGTACGCACGCACACGTACGCGCACACACACGGACGCGCGCACGCACACGCACATTGGGGAGTCAGCTCTGAGAGAGAGAAAGCAGTCTAATTCATCATAATGACAAACGATAATGCCTATGTTAATCAACGGCTTCAGGAGAAGCTATTACTGCTGGGTAATTAGTCCTCTGGGTTAATTAGTCAGTGTCAATAGATACATGTACGTGTAAATAACAATGTACAATTATTTAAGTATTTTTTGTGGTGCTTTGTGCTTAATGAGTTTTTGAGGGAGAAATATAATTGTTCTCTCTATTAATTGTGCACTTAATTTAGCCTCACGAGACCATCCTCACAAGCTGCAAGAATCAGTCACCTTTACAGATACCTCAATATTGTTTCTCTTGAATCCAAGCAATAACTGTCCTGACTAATCAGCGTTGTGCTGACAGCTGCGGGCGTGGTTTGGGTGTGCCGACAGCAAAATAAACTACCATGGCGATTCAGTAAAGAACGGCACTAAACGGCGCTCGGTGATAAAAGATGCTTTCACTATTCTCCAAGCAAACTTCAGCAAAGTGTTCGATATAACAACTGGCTCTGCAGGTTCACAGGTTCATCCGACCATTTGTAGTATTCGTGTGCCTGCCCTTTTCAAACAGCTTCAGTGGACAGCTCCCCAGATGGTTGTGCTGGGTCTAACCATTGTGTGTAACAACAACCATCTGGCACTCATTCATTGCACCCATAAAACCACACATTTCTGCACCAGCTCACACGAGTAGAGACGCGTGTGAGTGTTTCAGTACAGTAGGGTGGGGCAAGACTTATTGGGGGTAGATGTGAGTGCAAGGGACATGTGCTGCTGGAGTTTCAAACCAAAACCACAACGCTTTCAAGGATTGTACCTTTAAAATAAAATAGCAATAGTGTCCTGAGCAGAGAATGACATCACACTCCCTCTGTGTACGTGTGTGTGTTGAAATCTGAGCTGCTCTGTTCTTTGATTACATAGCGTGTGCATGTTACTGTGTGTGTATGTGTGTGCGTGGCCCATTAAGTATTTATTTTGGTCTGAGATGCTGGTGCTCTAAGATGACATCTATTGGCTGAATATCATATATATGCACTTCAAGGTATACATTTCATTCAGGGTAAAATAAGTCCTAAATAAGTCCTAGAATTCTGTGCACGGTCAAAACAAGGTCTAGAGACTACTGGCCTATTAGGTGTCTTGATGACATATTTTTGCTCTGTGTGGTTACCTGCTTTGTAGGCTATTGTGTTGGTCTTTGCCACAGACTTCTTATAACAAAGGTACACGGACGACCCCCACTGAAAAGAAGAAATTGGAAAAGGAAAGAACCGGTAAGTCCAGAATCCTTAATTAGCATGTTAAGTATTAAGCATAGTGACATTTACAATAACATTTTTGGAATCGTGTTGCAACTAAAGCTCAATTCAGATATCGGCCTATTAATGGCAACATTTCGCCATGGTAAGGTATAAGTTACGTCATAAACCACAAGTCTTTGTAATACACACACTTGCACACACACGCTCTCGCACACACACACTTCTAGAGTACAGCAGACTAATGCTCCTGCCTGTGAGAGCTGTTTAGGGCACCATGGGCGCAGCACATTCACAGTAAAACACTCTTGGAAGTAAAATCTAAGCAGATGCAAGGGTAGGTCAACTCAACCCAGCTTGTTAAAAAGGGAATTTGGTGCTTGAAAAGCAAGACGTAAACAAAAACATGCTGTTAATATCCTGCGGCTATGACTTTGTGGACAACACTCTGTTAAATGGTTGCTAGAGCCAGAAAGTGTCTACTGAATAACAAAATACTGAATATTAGGTCAAGCATACACAAATCTTACAGCATCTGTTCCTTATGGAATCACACATTTACTGTATAACTTTCTTTATTACACCTAACAGACGTTATATCTGAAGGATATACACATTTTTTATTTATTTTTAAAATAGATTTTTGTAAAACAAAGAATGTTTTCCTCAAGGGTATACACTTTACTTTTTATAATACATAACACAGATGTGTTTCCTGAGGGCTGCATAATTATTTCGTAACACAAATAACAGAAGGTTTTTATAAGGGCTATACACATTGTTTTTTCATAACACAAAACAGAGAATGTTTTTGTGAAGGCTATACATATTTTCAATAACATAATTGGAGAGTTGGCCAGTTTGAGTGCATACAGTACGTAATGTACCTTTGACTCTACTGTTTCCCACAATGATCCTCAATAATTCTTCAATATTCACAATTATCCTGATAATGGACATTCACCATGATACAATTATCGCCAGCATCTTTTACGCGATAAATGATAATATCATATATATCGTCCCATCCCTAGGGCCTAATGTGGCAGTGTGTGCACGAATGTGTCCTGAACCACAGTGAATGACCACCTACTCAACTGATGTCCTCTGTACAGTACGTATTAAAACCGTGTAATCTGTATTTGTCCACGACGTCTGAACATTTTGAAAAGCCCATAGAGATACAGTATGTTACGAGTGGGTCATAGATCTTGCAGACACTTACGACGTATGCAAAGACACATTCTAAAGCCAGGTATCGTAAAAGGACTGCAATTAAATAGAGCCAATCGTCTGCTGTATACCTGCCAAGCATTAACCTATTTAACCAATCGTGTGGTTAATCAATTTAACCAATCGTGTACAGTAGTTGCACTGACACAAGTTAGCTGTTTACACATTATTTTGGGGCAAAATCACAAAATGTTTTAAGCGTTTATTATTATTTATTTTTTTATCAGATTTGACTCACCGTGTATACATGCAGCTTGTATGTCCCGATGACCATTGAAAGTGCAATTACAGCTCTCTCCCCATTTATTTCAATACAGGCTTCCTAATAACTGCCCGGAGGTGTTTCAAATATGGCTGCTGGTGCGGCCAGACTTGGAGGCAGCGGGAGCTACCAGCGACTCACCATGCTGCTGTTGAGGTTCTTGTCCACCCTGCAGAAGGTGTGTGGGGGGGTCTCCCCCTTGCTGGGCATGATAATGCAGATGTCGGTGACCGCCAGGGCGGCAACGTGCGGCTGGCCTTCGTGCGCCCGCCGGTACGTGACGTAGACGCGCTGCGATGACGTGCCGCTGATGTTGCCGGGGCGACCGGAGGGTGTGGTCTGGACCAGGTGGCAGCCCGGCTTCAGACGCTCCTTCCACTCATACAGCACCCTGAGGAAAGGGGGAAGGGTCACAGCACAATGGCCAATCACGTGCGTCAATGTTTGTTTCAGTACACTGGGTGGAACCCACACCAACCTTTCTCAGAATACCTCATATTACAATGTTCTTTATAGAAAAATATAGTAATAAGTGCTGAACTGGTCAAGCAAAGGTGTACCAGAGGGTCCCTGCTGCATAAAGTCAGCACGTGTGTGCTGCCATTATATATCGATATTAGGGCCGGGAGTCGATAAAAAAAAAGTACTGATTAATCGCGGAAATTGCTGTGATTAATCGCGATTAATCACCTTTTTTTGGTCTTTTTATTCTTTTACGGACATGACAGTATAGAGAGACAGGAAGCAAATGGGGAAGGGAAGGATCGGGAAAATACGTCAGGCATACGTCATTATTTTGCAGCGGTGTCACACATTAGCATTGCTATGAAAGTTTTATACAAATTAGAAATCGCAATATATCGCCTTGCTTACAATATCACAATATATTGAATTGTGGCCCCTGTACTGTGATGTGTATCGTATTGCCAGATGTTTGCCATTACACAGCCCTAGCGTCGCCTACTACCACCATCTACCTATTACCTGGTCATTCGTTCCGTGACTTTGAGCAGCAGTTGCTGCAGTTCTACAATTCTACACCTCTTGTCTGACTGCTGACACTACCAGGAGCTGGGAAGTGCAGCCTCTTGACGTTTTACGAGCAGACACAGATCGCAGGGATGGTTCGAACACAAGCTCTGCGTAAGCGCCACATAAGCAATGCATCTGGCGTGGCACTCTTAGCAACTGTCAACAACTGCCTCGCTCAGCCAGAACAGAAGTCTATGCGCGCTGATCAATAGAGCAGAAATCACTCTGCTCAAAAGAAGATTCTGCGGTGGGCACTGCCACAGACAAAGGAAGGCTCAGTAGGCCCTCTCAACTATTATACACTCTCAGAAATAAAGGTACAAGGCCAAGAAAACTAAAAATGTTTGTAACAAGAGATATGATAGGCCAAGGGAAACAAATAATGTTTGCAAGAACAGCTATGATAGACCAATAGAAGCCAATAATGTTTGCAACAAGAGCTATGATAGGCCAAGAGAAACCAACAGTGTTTGTAACAAGCGCTGTGATAGGCCAAGAGAAACCAATAGTGTTTGTAACAAGAGCTATGATAGGCCAAGAGAAGCCAATAATGTTTGTAACAAAGGCTATGATAGGCCAAGAGAAGCCAATAATGTTTGTAACAAAGGCTATGATAGGCCAAGAGAAGCCAATAATGTTTGTAACAAAGGCTATGATAGGTCAAGAGAAACCAATAATGTTTGTAACAAGAGCTATGATAGGCCAAGAGAAGACAATAATGTTTGTAACAAAGGCTATGATAGGCCAAGAGAAACCAATAATGTTTGTAACAAGAGCTATGATAGGCCAAGAGAAGCCAATAATGTTTGTAACAAAGGCTATGATAGGCCAAGAGAAACCAATAATGTTTGTAACAAGAGCTATGATAGGCCAA
>JAODUH010003560.1:0-11276 GCA_027564835.1 Typhlichthys subterraneus
GGTTTGGGGTCCCCTGCTGGAGCTGCTGCCCCCACGACCCGACTCTGGATAAGCGGATGAAGATGGATGGATGGATGCTACGGCACGACTCCTTACTGGAACACGAAAACAGCACCCATATTCTTGCATCCCTGTATCCCTGCACACATGTAAACAGAAAAAATTACACGCAGACGTAACAAGTCTGCATATTTATATCCACTTACAATTACGTAATAATCAAAATAAAACATAACATGACATACAAGTTTTTTTAAAAGTATGTTTAGGGTATTTTCCCTGAACTATTAATAGCTTGCAATTAATGCAAATAATAACAAAATGTGAATGTTATTGTTATTACACCCCCTAGTGGACGAAAGTGACGAAATTAAGGGAAGCTCTTTAAACCAGGTTGCCACATGTATTAACAAATGTTTGTGAAGATCAAACATTCCTGTCTCAAAAAAATAATTCTAAGCTATAGAAATAATTCAGTGCAATGGATTGAGGAGAACCTCAGGAATCTACTGATATGACATAATCAACAATCTTTTGAAAATTGAAAAAATTATAAGCAGAAATGCAGTTTGTGACCAGATTTTGACTATATAGAGGGCACTGTTCAAAAACGATAAGAGCAATTGCGATGAAACTTCTTGGAGAAGGTCAGCACACTGAGGAGAGGTCGGCTGTCAATCGGATGAGGCGTGTCAAAGATACAGCATTTTCCAGCAGCTTCCTGATTGCCAGTATTTGATTGCGTTGTAGGCATGATTAATGGCAAGCCACCCCACCAAACTTTGAGGGTCGAAGGGATAGTGGTCAGAAAGGCTAGCTGAAGTTTAAATTAAATTCGTCATCACAAAAATACAACCCAAAATGTTAAAAATTATTCTGAGTTGAAATAGGCCACACAGTGTATCATTGGCCGTCTGCAATAATGTCTATCAACATTATTGGATATTTTGATAAGCATGGCCTATATGATCCACACCAAATTTGGTGAAGATTTAACAAATGGTCTATGAGGAGTTTGTGAAAGTATGTTTTTCAGAAAAACCAATATGGTGGAAAATATTTTCTGACACATTTTGACATCACATGGTTGGTTGGATTAGGGAGTGTCTAGGGAATCAGCAGAGACTAGTTTTGTACATTTCGACGGCACAGTTCAAAAGTTGAGATTTTATGTTACCTCAACTTTGACCTGTTGGTGGCGCTATAGGGAGCAATGGACCAGGATGAAAATTGGTGGAGTGACAGATGAAAGGCACCTCTACATGCATGCCAAAATTGGCCACCTTTACCACACGGTTCTAGGGGTGCCATTGACTTCAATGACAGAATTATACTAATAAATATGTCTGCAAGCAGCAATTACGTGAGCCGAGTCATAGGGGCAAGCCAATAGGGCAGCCTTGACCTCTTGTGACCTTTTTTTGCTGCCTACCTTAAGCTGTCAAAGAAATCAGCGAACCGCAACAGAGTCACATTAAAATGTTTTGTTGAAGAAAGACGAGTTAAAAGGATGCTCATTACTCATGAACGCAAGCACGCAGTTCAATTAAACTTGTTGTGTGGCCTATGTTCCAGAGGGTGATGTACTACAAGAAGCAGGAAGTCAGTAATCCAAACCATGTGACCGCCACGGGCCAATGAAATTCATGGTATTATTCAAAGGATTTAAAATTTCCCGACCACCACCAAACTTAATCAGTAAAAGGCCGTAGGGGTCTACAACATATAGAAAAAATATGGACTGCCACTGGAGGGCGTTACAGCACATCTTCAAAATATAGATGGTCAAATAGCGATAACTCTGTGCTCGTTTGAGCTATAGTGATCACACTTATTTCACCATATGCAGCTCACTGACCTTAACTTCCGCCAAGTTTGGCCCCTATCGGCCTAAAGGAGGTGCTACAGCGCATTATCAAATTTGAGATGGTCATATAGCAATAACTCTGTGATTGTTTGAGCTATAGTGACTGAACTTGCATATTCTTGTGCATCCCAATGAGCAAAACAATATTGCCACATGCCTATGAGCTCAGATGTCAGACATAAGGAGATGTCACACACTCATAACTTTAGCCCTGATTGGCCTACAGACATGCAACTGCCGCCACTTGATGCAGGAGCAGCTGCTGAACAACTTTGCAAGTGGCCATTTTCAAATCCGCCTACTTAGATTTTCCGCCATTTTGAATTTTGTGAAAAAGCTTAAAGCTTCACAGGTCACAAATTTTGACTGATCTTCACCAAATTTGGCAGACCTGCTCATGAGACGAATACGCACAAAAGTTATTAGATGGATTTTTGATAGCTCCAATGAACCAAAAATTCTATGGTTAGTTGGTTCTGTCTCCAGACAAATTTAGCTGTTATTATTAAAAGTTATTGTGGGAGAGGTTTGAGGCTCGCCTACGTGTTGCTGCACTGGACGATAACTGCAATATCAAGAGAGCAAAAACAGAGGAGGGTCAGAAACAATACAAACACTAGTATTAAAAATGTGCTCAACAGTTTTTTACACCAAGAAAGGTGGACAAATACTATACCTTGAGAAAGGACATTGTCGCTCATTTATGAAAAGTGCATACAACAGAAATCTATGCGTACTTTTATTTCCACGCAACGATCAATTCTCACGATCATGTCTCAACTCGTGTATACAAGTTTTTAAGTCATATAACTAGCGGTGCAGCATAGTGGAGGTGGCGGAGAATTATCTGTGAGATCTGTGAGTTGTTTTGAGCCCATATAGGCTGATTCTGACATTCAAGCGTAGTCTATATGCATTAATATAGGCCTAAATATGTAGCATGACAGCAAAATATTATATTTTCGTAAAAACAGCATATTTAGGGCCTGGTATATAAATGACTACTACGATTGATAAATGAGGGCTGTGTCCATGCATGCAGCACTGCAACAGCTAAAAAGAGACAATAATCACCCTGGCCCAGGACAAAGTTGTGGCATAGCTTCTCCTGTAGTTCTGATCTCAGTGGAAAGACATCAGCAGAGCAGATTTGCAACATTACTGCCCCAAGATACTCTCTGAAAAATAACAGATAAAACTATAATAATATAAAATATTTGTACTATGTTGTACTATGTGGAACTTACAATAACAATTACATTAATTTGACTCAAACAATCTGTAGCAAAGATCTCCAAAGTGTATTTGCTGCTTCTTGATAACATATACATAATAATAAAATGGTATTGAAAACCATAGTGTTGTGATGATGGGAAAACATTCCTGGTGGAGGTTGCCACAAGCTATAATATGTTACTGTATCCTGGGTAAGATGTCTTCAGTTAACCTGAACAGACTGAAGAATTGACTAAACTATTACCGGTACACCATAAACAATTGCAGCTGCTTTTTGTAAAACAATGTTATATTTTGCCAATAAACACTTTCCAGTATCATACTTGTAAACAAACATTAGCCTCATTGACGACTGGTTCAAACTAGACATTACGTTCAGCTTTATTAGCCTCGGTACAGTACAGTACAACGTTACCCCACTATCTTGACACCGGTACTGTAATTGCTGTAGCAGTCTCAGTACTGTAGCTTCCAAACTGATTAAATAGTTTTATCAGCCAGGATTTTACCTGCCATTTTAAATTAGTGACTTAACGAACTAAGACTGTTTCATCAAATATTTATCTACCCTGTTTTACATGCTAAGTAGCTAGGCTATTGCTGGCTAAGGTTATAATACCTGCTGCTGTTGATAGGCTGCTCCAGTCTCCGCACGGACTTCGCGTAGTGAAAAGCACCATTGGCACTTCCAAAATATTCGTCCCTCTCATAGATGAACATTTAATAATTGCGGACCTTGGTAATGCAGGAGAGATCCACAAGAAAGGCATCCACATAAGTGTCCTGAAGGAAGAACGACTCGCTTGCAGTCGGCATTTCAGTGAAGTAACAACACAAGCCAGGTGTTCCCCGGTCTCCCCTCATGTCAGGAAAAGACGGCTGCTCCCTCTTAATAAACTAAATGTACTCTTTTAATCCTCCTCACTGGCTGGACATTTTACACCATTGGGATTGTGGTAATTTACTAAAAATGTCTTTAATCTTTGATTTCCATATTTTAAAGCAACATGAAAGTTTGACTCAAGATTTTACGTCCTGAAACTGTTGTCTCTAGGTAGACTGGTAGACCTTCCAACCTATTGACGTAGACGGCAAAATGGCGGTGACAAAGTTCAAAATAATAACGTTGTAAAACCTGTTATAATTTAATGTGTAACCGTTTGTATATATACTTTTCTCATATACCACATACCAAAACATGTAATAATGTCTATAATGAATCAACATTAGGCTGCTTCATGTCCACTTTAATATTTGCTTCTTTAAATGGATATTAAGAATGGAATTGTTTGAAATGATAACACAATTTGCATCGCAGTAGCCTACTTTTGTCTGTAACAAAATAGTTTACCATTATTTAATAAAGCAAAAAATGTGTTCTATAAATTAATTTTACAATTAAACTAAAAAACATTTACCTCACAATGCGTTTGTCGGCAAATGGTCTTTATTAGCAAAAAGGATTAACCCTCCTGTTGAGTTCAACAGACATGTTTTTACAAACCCATCAAACTGTTTTGTTCCTGTCCTTTACTTGCAGGAGATGTGAAAGGCTACAAGGGACGCAACAACAGCAACAACTTAGACCTGAATCGCAACTTTCCAGACCAGTTTGTCACCATAACAGAGACCAGGCAGCCAGAGACATTGGCTGTGATGAATTGGTTGAAGAGTATTCCCTTTGTCCTGTCAGCTAACCTACACGGAGGCAAGACTTGATATCTGTAACCTAAGGTCAGAGTACATGAGTACTCTGATTTTAGAATAGACAAAGCTTTGGGGTGGTAGTGCACAATACACAAACAAAACTCATGTAAATTGTCAGAACATCCAAGCTAGCAGTCAGGAGTGTTTGCAGGCTTGTGCACATGACTCTACTTAGTACAGTTTTTGTCAGACCAACATTCTTAAAATCTGAGGAAACTACTCATCTATGAAGGCTCATATCCACTGATAACCTTGACATAATCCACTATTCGATTCAATCTTCTTCTTGTCACTTTGGCAAAGGTCCTGACAATACAATCCAGTAAAATACTGTCCAAAATGCATTATTAGATTTAGGGCTGGGCTGGGCGATATGGACAAAATGTAATCTCTCAATATTTTTTGGCTCAATAACGATACACTATATATATCTTGATATTCTGTTTTTTTGGTTAACTGCTCAGTTTTAAGCCAAATACATTCAAGATGTCACAAATGCCTTTTATTCATAAGCCTTGATTTAAAATGGTTCTCTGCCTGTTTACTGACACAGTTGATTAAAATTAAACTTGTACACTATATCCAGTACAGTTAACAGTCTGATTTAAGGTTTTCCATTCCTGCTGCACAAGATAAAAAGTTTTGCAAATATAAATATAAATCTTTATAAAATAAAAGTATGTACACATGTATGAAAATACGGATTCAGTTGTTTAAATCAAAAACAGACAGAGAGCACAGTATGTGCTATACCCATCAAATTATAAATGCTGTGCACCAAAGGCAAGGCATTTGTCAACTGACTACACATGGATGACCAGAAGCCCATACAGACCGCAATGGTCTAAGATCACAAATTAGTCTATTCAAATAAATATTAATTTCAACTGTTTGTGGACATACGTACCTGACCTGTGTATAGCTAATTCTTTAGCATGGCTTACAGAAACAGCCAACAAACCAACAAGCAATCTATATCCGCATTGTGAGCGTTACGTCCACAGAGGAATATCTTGGCCTTATATATTAAGCTTGCAATGAGCTTTTGTTTGAGGTAGAAGTGGTGCCTACATGTAATTTTAGTCTGGTTTGCAGCACTAGGCTACTGTACATCCACTACGAGTAAAGCCTGTTGTTTATCAATGTTGGAAATTATTGCCGACGTCATACACACTCGCCTCTCATGAATCATGTGAATCGTGTTAATGTTTGAGAAATTAAGTGGATCTCATGCCAGCGTATTAGGTGACAATTTAAATACTCGATGTTCGCAATAGTCATTTACTACATCGCGTGAAGAACATTTAACAATACATTGAGTATATTCGATGTATCGCCCACCAAAGAAAAATAAAATGAAAATGCTTGCGTGCTATTAAAACTCACATGCAATTTACTTAAAAGATTAATAAATAATGTCTGCAAGGACTGCATTGCATTCATATCATATTACCCTGCAGACGTAATCTTCAATCTATTCCCACATACTCATTGTTTGCACGTTAGCAGGGCTTGGGATCTGAAAATAGCCGGTGCAGTCTAACCCTTTTCACTGACAATTCAGTTGAACCAATAAGAGTTCTCAGCAGTCTGCAATAGCCAATGACAGTAGACAGATCTCATCCCATCTTCTTACAGACCAAGCCAGATGAAACAGATTGTGTTGATTAGTGTGTAGGCTCAACCATGCAATATTGAACACATAACATGTATATAACACATATCTAGCAAATATGCATGTAAAAAGCTAAACAAATAAATAAATATCATTGAATATTGAAATTGAAACTCGAATGGCTACACATCAAACAAATATCCGAATGGTTGAATATTCTGGTCCAGCCCTACTAGTTAGGTCAGTTGTATAGTAGATCATAACCAGTAATATTGAACTCAGATTCAAGAAGAGCTAAATTGTTGCATTTTTTGTATATTTGGCTAAAATGTCTCACATTATTCATATTTTGGTGTTTTCTGTGTTGACGAACTCAGGTTCCTTGGTGGTTAACTACCCCTATGATGACGACAGGGAGAAAATCACAGAATACAGCAAGTGCCCTGATGACAAGTTCTTTCAGCAAGTTGCTACAGCCTACTCAAAGGTAAAAACCATGATTTATTAGGGCTATTTGTACAGTACCGGTAATCCAACCTGGACGCATACGGTACCGTGGAAGTGTAGCTCCGCCTCCACTCGTCGAAAAGACAAATAGCAAGTAGTCTACTTTGTGTTCCAGACGGATCAACAGGGAGTAATACATTCACAAAAACCAGTACCTTAAGCTATGCAAAACGATGCCTTTGAACTTTCCAGCCATAGTTTCCCTCTTATAAAGACTTTACTGAGAAAAAAAAAAAAAGTTCTGCAGTTCCGCTATTGTCATATGATATCAATGGTTTGTTGATAAACACATTGCATGGCGAAAGAGAAACAAAATCAGCCTTGAAGCAAATAAAATATGTAGGACTACATTGCATATTTTCATCTCAAACATTCACGTGTGTATGCTGTAATGTACTACAATGCATTTTAACCGACGCTTTTTAACCGACAAATCCGTCGGCATTATGAATCTTTTGATGCTTCAATTCAAATAGAGCTTCTCTTAATTCCCTTTCAGCTCCCACAAAGTTGGTTCCATTGTCTGATCTCATTGTAGAAACCTGTCCCTTTCTGCAAATGAAGCGGGGGATTGCATTAATGCATGAATCAGTGTCGAGAGAGTATGCCATCTCCAAATGAATCGCCCTAGTCGTCATACAGGTGAATATAACGCCATAGCGTTTTATTGAGCCAGGCCCTCTTTTTACCTCCACGGGTCTGAAATAATCAACTCCGACACTGTAAAATGGAGGGAGGTCAGGCACAAGTCTCTCTGTAGGCAGGTCTGCCATCTTCTGTTCTCCTAGTCTTCCTCTAAGTCGTTTGCAAAATGTACATTGGGATATAATCTTTCTGGCAGCAGTTTGCCTTTGTGATCCAATACTTCCTGCGTAATTTGGAGAGCATGTGATTTCTTCCACCATGTCCTAGATCCTCATGGATATGCCTGAGGATTGGTGTAGAGATTAACTGACAAAATAACAGGGTGTTTCATGTCTTCCGGCATGGCTGCCATATTTAGACGTCCTCCAATTCTCAGTAGTCAGTAGTAGTTCTCACATATAAGGTCTAATTTGTAGATAGGGCTGTTGCTCCTTTACTCCACGTGTTCCAGATGTTAAAGTAGAAATCTCCTCTTTGAATCTCTCCTGTTGATTAAACCTGATGATGGATGTCTCAGCTTCCTCTAAGTCTTCTCTGGACAAAAACTGTCCACTTTGTTTAGCCTTGACCTTTTCCAATTCTTGTTTTAAACAGAGAAGTTGTTACCTTGCTATACAAAAGTTATTGGGAAAGGTAAGTAAGTAATGTAAAAATCCTACACCGTACAAGATAAAAGTACATTATAATATAAAACAAAAACCTAACACTATGTTGCTAATTAAAAGCTTGCCGAAAAAGATGTGTCTTGAGCTGTTTTTTAAAATCGTCCACAGAATCTAAGGCTCTCAAGTCTAAAGGGAGAGAGTTCCATAGCCTTGGTACCACCGCACCAAATGCACAATCACCTCTAGTCTTTAAATACGTTCTTGTAACCATTAAAAGCTTTTGGGAAGCGGACCTCAGGGATGGGTTAGGACATCTTTCCTGAAAGGCAGCTGTAAACTGTAATTACCATCCTGTAGCTTTGCAGAGCTATTCATGATGCCCATTTTCTTTTGTGTGTAAACCCCTGGCAGACTGTAGAACTTATTATCAATAGCAGCCACCTCCAAACCTTTCTTACCCCATGGTTCGTAGAAACAGGTTGGTTCCTCTGCCACACACATTCAGATTTTCCATTGGCTTCTCCGAGCAGAATGAGCTTGTACTGCCCGGGTCCAATAAGGCATAGGTTTGTATTACGCTGTCCGTAGTACTTGATTTGATCGTCACCGGAAGGATGTAAAGCAAACAGTCATCAGTACCGGCCCCTGTATGACCACAAGCTTCTTTTGGCATCGTTGCATCATTGACACCTGGTTCTTCCCAGGTTTCCGTAACCAGGGTCAATGCCTATTCTTTAAATTCCCCTTTTGGAATATGAAGAACAGTCGGGTGCCTTCCGCTGCATATTTGGCAAATCAAGCACCTGTTGCATTTCTTTTCTCATATGTCCCAAGTGAAGAGCGCCGAAACAAACTCCCTTTTCCTTGAGGAAGCTTATTTTATCCCAATGCATTCTTTTCTCTACCTGTGGAGTTGAAATAGGAGGAAACAATGTGTCCAAGTTTAACAAATCAGCTTTAATATAATAATAGTAGATCAAAAATACAATTTACAGAGCTCTGGGCCACTTCTATTCCTGACCGACAACATGCAATATCAACAGTTCGAGAAGTCTGACCCTGACTGTTTCTCGGCCCATTGGTAATATTCTAGACAATGTTTTCCCTATCAGATGTTGATTCAGTGTCAGTGGCCCTCTCTCCCAATCCTTGAGCCCCACGTCTGTTTCTCCTCCTTCTTCTAGGCGTTGCTGCTGGGGAAGGTATCTGTGAACATACTTTTCACGCCTCCACATCATGCCTACTGCATCTTCTGTTTACTGGTAGTTTGTAAGTCAGAGTGCTGTCATTATCTGTTTCCCTGCTCCCTGTTGGAGCTGGGGCACATCTGCGTGTCCCCAGGGCCTGGCGCTGAATTATGACACGTCAGTTTTTCTCATCTGTTCCAAAGTTCGGCTGGGCGGTCCGCAGGGGCACACTGCGAGAGGAAGAATAATAGAGAGAGAGAGAGAGAGAGAGAGCGAAAGACACCACCCAAAACACCCAGCCTGTTCCCCACTGAGAATAGCTACTCCCCTGGGTTATTGGCTATAGCATGTTGCATGTGAGAAATAATATCAGTAATATTTCTATGATTGTCAGGCAGATGAAAACAATATGTTGATACTAGCAGTTCTGCAGAACCCTCATCTTCTGGCAGTCAAGATGTCAAACACTAAATGATGCTGTATTAAAGCTGATCGTATTACCTTATGCTCATTCATCAATAAAGTTATTGCACTACAGGGTTGCAATAGATTTCTGCATCTTTGCTTTAGTCGATCCTAGAACTAAGAGTCTAAAAAGAGCCCACATTCTGCTCGCACCTAAATATCTGGTGATCAGTTGGTTTCTTCTACGGGCTTGAGACGAATGACCTCTAACCTACGTCAAACCCCTTTGTACCCCGATGCTTCAACACCAGATTTTGTGCTTGCAAAAATGTCGCTCGTTCCCCCCTTTAATTTATCTTAAGTGTGTGTGTGTGTGTGTGTCAACAGAGGAGGAATGTAAAGCTGGCCTATGTCGTATGCTTGACAAATCTCTCTTAATTCCTCCACTTGCTTGGTGCGGTCACTGTTCCCACTGTTTTCCACCTTGGGCTTCTAGCTACCCTATTCAGATATTGTTTTTATTCAGATAGATTAGTTTCAAAGGCATTAGATTTTCAATTTGTAGCAGTAGACATTCTGTTCTCTGTAACTAAAGCAATAATATGAATTGTCTTTCTTCTCTCTTCTTTTTCTAAACTGTATTAAATACAGGCCTACATTTCTTGTTAATCTAAGTAAGTCATTAACCCATATGAGGTAAATACCTTATTTCATACATCCCCCCTTTTGACACACGCCTTGGCTTATGTGTCAATATATAGCAGCATCATTTATAATATATAGATATTTTTTGGAGAATGTATTTACTGTTAGGGCACACCTAACTGCTGTCTAAGTTTTGTACTGCTCCTTTAGCCTGCCAATTGCTTTTCTCTCTTTTTTTTTTTTTTTTTTTGTGTGTAGCGTTTTCCTGCTTTGCTTTAAGAAGGAACCAAAGCTGTCATGTCTGCCCTAGCATTGCCTATCAACATTAACTCCCTCACTCGCTTGTGTGCCAAACATTCAAACCCAGCTATCTATGTATGTGGGGAGATTAACTGCTTCTAAAGGTTTTCTAACATTATCGTCCCCTCTTTCTCAATTGAATTTTTTCCTCCAAGTATAGATTTGGGTGGGGCCTTGTGATCGTTTCTGTGACCATTTCTGCAATCTATAGTTTGGATAAACTGTTTCAATAATAATAATTTGGCAACAGGATGAACACAGTTGCTTTTAAGAAAAAACTGCTCTTTGGCTGCTTCTGTTCACTATAATTAATTAACTGGTGCCATTGGCACGTTGTAAATTAATCCATTCAGTAAACTTGTCTTTTCAGAAAAACAAGGGCTGCACTGTCCGCAGTAAATTACCATACCCAAACATTGCATCATGTGTCTCATAAGGAGTATCACATAATGCATCATCTCCTGAAACAATTACACCCCTTTAACCAATTGATCAAATGTTTCTGATATCCCATCAATAGCTTCCTGTTTTAGTGTATACTGCTGCTGGTAGGGTCT
>JAODUH010003561.1:0-11276 GCA_027564835.1 Typhlichthys subterraneus
GGGGGGTGAATAGCAGAGAGTGTGCAGTGCACTCTGACTTCCATGAGAGAGGAAGAGAGAGGGAGAGATGTTATTTATGGCAAATATGACACTTTCTTTCCAGTGTAAGAGATGGTAGGAGAGCTAACGGCACATTGCAGGTAATGAGGAGAAGTCTATGGGGAGGAGTTTCCATTCAGGAGTTAATTTAGGAAGACTGAAACACATACACGCGCGCACACCAACATTTAGATGCACACAAACTCATATGAACATGTATATGCAGGCATATAGCACACAAATTACTTTTCCATAAAAAGAACAAAGACATTCACATGGACAACACAAACACACCACACCACATAAACACATAACCACATAACACACAATTCATTGTTCCTCTAAAGCTGTCATACGCCCCACTTATGAGGTTAGGAGCTACTATCTATCTATCTATCTATCTATCTATCTATATATATCTACCTACCTACCTACCTACCTATCTAACTAACTTACTAGCAGTAACAAACACACAGATACATAACAGAAACACGTTCAATCTGACCTGGTTGCTATGGCAATTACCAAATTGAAGACAGACCGGGGTATTTGAGACGACACACAATGGAAGCTAGCCTGGAAACATACAGTACAGTAGCTCTGTGCAGAAGCTCAGCTCACGTGTCACATCCCTCCTGTAAGCCAATCCCTACGCTATGATTGTATGCCATTGCATCAGCCAGGACCTCACTTAAAATACTACGCTAGTTACCTATCTGTGGCTATAGGGAGGCTATTGTAAAGCGATGCTGATCATATTCACGCCCCACGTCATAAAACCCATATCGATATTCCCCGTTCGTCGGAGCGTCTGGCCATGGAAGATGATTGATGCGTTTCTGTGATGGCGGGTGGAAGCCATCGAGCCTGGGGGAGAGGCAGCAGTGACAGATCATGCCTGCCTGCCCAACAGAAAGCTCCATTTACCAGCAGCACAAACACAAGACGGATCACGGGAGTCGCCTCAACATTAACTACTGTGTATATGTGTGCCCTTACTGATGGATGTATAGCAACTGCAGACGGGAGAACGTGAGAACGCTTGGGTGACTCCATGTACGCCGTCTGAGATGTTGAGTAATTATAATATTCATTTGGCTGCGCTGTAGAAGCCCCGCTGCCTAATAGCACTTCACATGACCGTTAATATTTAGTATTCAGAAGACTATATTAATTATTCACTAAAACCATTACGTGCATCTGATTCGAGTCAGGCTGGCTATGCAAAATGGACAACCCCTGCTGTAGAGATATAATTACAAACATTTGTTATTGATGTTTGCGCCACGTCACTGCATAGAGCATACAGTATTAATACATTCGTGGACAATTCAATCATGAGTGCACTACAGGTGCCAGGATATTGCAAGGCCATAATTTCAGGTTCTGTGATATTAGCTTATATTGAGTATTCAATTGGTTAGCTTTTTATTGGGACAGCACACACACGCACACGCGCACACAGACACACACACACACACACACACATGCAGGACTTTCGTATGTATGCTAATTGCGGACATATTTGTGTGCATTTGTCTGGCTCCACCTGAGGCAAACGTGTCTAAACCACGTTTGTTAAAGTAGAGGCAACATGTCACTTTAAATTGTTTTGATAAATATTAAAGTAGAGCACAGCCCAAAGGGGTTGGAGCGAGCCAAATCACCACACGGATATTTGACAGCGAATGAAAACAGGGAGAGGAGAGCGAGGGCACTGATTGTGAAGATAACCCTACAGTACACACTATCTACGTAAAAATAAAGAAGAAAAAGAGACGAGCTGTCAAAAAGCAGTTTGAACTCCTCCTCAGCCAACAGCAACACACTACCCATCACTCGTAAGCTTTCGAGGAACCTATAAAAGGCTTGAGACTTGAAGGAGACCTCATTCTGCAATGTACAGGTATTAATACCTACAACCGTAGCACAGCCGTCACTTGTAAATATACATTTCAAATATAGCTCCGTCTCAGTAAAGTACTTGCACTCACACAAGCACACTCTTTGTGTAAATTTAGGGTATACCAGGTATGTACAGTATATGAGTGTGTGTTGAACTTGTTTCACGTAGAGGCTGCAATATGAGCTAATCCCTGTTCTGTGGAGCCAATATCACCCATCTGGCTCTCACACAGACCTACACACACCTGGATAGGTTATTGGAAAAACAGAGGATGAAGATGGACAGAATATGCTTGTGTGTATGTGTTTTACTCTCTCTCTCTCTCTCTCTCTCTCTCTCTCTCTCTCTCTCTCTCTCTGTGTGTGTGTGTGCTCATGTGTTTACTTTGTGTGAGAAAATGTGCATATTTACAAGTATACCTAGTTTACCTGTACAATATGTGAGAGAGAGAGAGAGGGGGGGCTATGGATGCAGTGATATAGAAAGGACAAGGAGGGACGCTTTGCTCCTGTTCCTGAGCCTGAAAGAAGGAAGTATTTTGTTTCAGCCTCTCCAGTCTCACAAAGGGATGTGTGTGTGTGTGCGTGCGTGCTGTTCTTCAGAGCAGAGTTCACACATGCCCTGGATCTAAGACAGCGCCTGGGGAAAGCACTGACAAGACAGCCTATGTAGTTTTTCCACAGAGCTACGTTCTCTCCATGCCCAAAGTCCTTGGCATTGATAACTCAACCGTTGGTCTGGAGAGGCATACAAACAATGCATGAGAATGAATGTGCTCACTAAGCAGACCCAGGCCAGGGCCCTCAAAAGATAATAATGAATCAAAGATTTCAATTTGATCCTTTTCTGACTTCTTGAGTGTCCACCTGAATGTCCAGTAATGCTAATCTAGTAAAAGAAGTCCAAATGAGGTTAGCCGTCAGGGCCATTAAGCTCTCAAGCAGGTAACACGCATGTGGAAGCACTGCTTCCCAAAGTCATTGGTTTGAGCTGCAGTTAGTGGTCTAATTAAGCAGGTTCAACATTGAACCTTACCGTAGCTGTGATAAATAACACCAGCTTTATCTCACACAGTCCTTTCCCTTAATTGAATCAACAAAGAAATTGATGTTTTTGTTGTTGCTGAACAGGACTTTCGATTTCTCCTCCAGTCAGCGGGTGGGCAAAGCCCTGGAGACAACGTTGGTCAGATGTCCTTGGAATCCGCTATAGCCGAGTGACCTTGACATGAGGCGATAGACAGAGAGGTAAATAAAATTGCATTAATTTAGAGAGAAGCTTACATGGTGAGCTTTGCCATTATACTATTCCCCCTATTGACTTTTTTTATGCACTGAATTTTTGATTAACATTTGTAATCAACGTGGACTCACAGGCACTCGCCAGACATCTTTAGTATTATTTGGATGTTTTTTTTATTGTCCTGTTGGAAATTACTGTTCCCCGTTAACAGTACCAAGATGGCCTGTTGTCAGACATTTCAGGGTGCTCTGTCAGTGCACAAATAACCTTTTCCAAGTGATTCTTATCCCAGCCAATGCTCAGACATGCAATTTAATTTACAGTTCGGTCTGCTATTAGGCTACATGCACTGTATGTGCCTACGGCGCATTCGTATTAAATGTGATGCTCAGAAATATGTATACTATTGCAGCACATTCCTGTCAGCAGTCACATGCGAAGGGTAATTGCCTCAGCATCTAAAGTAAAACATTCAAAGATGCATGTTTAATAGGCCCTTGTTCTTTTGGTAGGTACCGTATAGGGAGTTAGTTCAAGGTTTATTATAGCATTATAATTTGTAATAATTTGTAGCTTGTTTATTTTGTGGCAGGCAACATGTAGCCTTGTGTTTCTCTATGTGGCAAGATAGCCTCTGTGTATTGATATAAAGGTTAACACATGCTGGCTGTGGCAGTCTGGTGTCGGCATCTGTGCTCGCTGCCCGGGCACACTACTATACCATGTCACTCTGAGGTCACCCGGCTGCTACTGGCCACTGAGCTGGATCAGTCTGCTCTGGAAGAAGCAAACGGTCCAGTTATCACTGGACCAGATTCAACGTAGTAGCCAAGCATGGATCCCCACTGTCCCTGTTCCCATAGTAATGCAGGCACCATGTGCGCTGTAAGTATCCCAATCACACACGCATAAAACACACCGTAAATCTCAATGTCACCGCAGCAGGTTTCATATGATGTCTTGATATGTCAATAGGATGCGGCTCACGCAGTCTGAAGATATGGCTTACCCCAGCGGTGGATCCAAGCCCAGCTGACTCATCTGTCTGGTCCTGCGTGCACCATCGCCCTGACAGACTCCATTTAGATCTTCACCCGCCATCCTGCAGTCCTGTGGTACAGTCCATCCCTCGTAGGTTTGTGCTCTACATGTTAAATTGGCTTTACATCTGCTTTTAGGCTACAGTATAGCAATTTAGAGGCCCCCTCTTCCTGAATTCTTACCATCCTTTTTAAAACCACAGTGGGATTCCAATTTCTGCCTATAGAGCAGCTGTTGGCATATTCTAGCACACAGGCGATGTCAAACACACATTTCTTTCGTATCCAACCGACAATTTGTGGCGTGTTTTGGTGGTGTAACATGGGAAGAAGAGCAACAGTTCTACAACATGGGCAGAAAAACAGAAAACCCATGCATGAAATAGTTTACAGAAGCAAGAAATACCTCAAATGTTACTAAATATGGAACTTTATTTAAAAGTTCTGATGCCACAGAGACCTGCATTTGCCATCCAGGAATACCTTAGCTACCACAGCTATGTCCTGTGTTCATTTGTACCACAGACGGTGGCAGTATAACGATTATACTCCGTGCAGTGCAAATGTAAGTAAAGAGGAATGATATTATAACAAATATACCAGCAGACGACAAGGCTATTCATCTAGATATCATTTTGCCAACTGAACTTTATATGGTATGGGTATGATACAGACACAAATAACATCATTGGACAAATGTCTACATAACCTCCAGGCTTTATCTCCTGTGATTAAGGCCAGTTTGGTCCTGGTGCCTTTGCATCACTTAAACATGCTCTCAGCTATCATTACCATATAGTGTATGGCATTACATGCACAGTACACAAACCATTCATTCTAAACTGTATCTGTTCAACACGATAAGAAACGTGTCAAGTCACAAAACCTACAGTACCTCACAGAGCGAATGCTAAATGCACACGCACACACACATGCTTGGGACCCTGTATTGATCTACAAGTAGCTGCAGGGCAGAGAGAAACTTAGCTGAGGACAAAATGTGGGACACATACAGCCCATTCCTCTTCTGCACCATCACATACAAATGTAGAGTACCAAGAACTACCACTGGCACACGACACGATCTGAAAAGAAGCCATTGGGAAACATGAAACAGTAGCACTAACTAGTCCAACAAAGCCCCTCATCTTACTAGGCTGACTCAAACTGGGCTGGAACCCCACTTCAGCCCCTTGTAAGGGTGTTGGCTTTATGGGCCTTGGCAGCCCCTGTGGTGACAGCTTGTATGTAATCTATCATGGCCAAACTACTGACTGCAGTCTGTGCCTCACTAACTGATGGAAGAAGCCTGAAACAAATACATAGCGTGGTCTCTCTGCTAATGTGTTTGGGGTTTAGGGAGCACAGTGCATTCATGGATTGGTGGATCCATGTTTGACAAGTCATACAAGTTCTTTCACGAACAGTGCAAGACAGATGAACAATGAGTAATGAAGACAACAAATGTACCTAAGGCCAAACCAAGTTTGCATTTAAAATGAGCCACGCCCATGCGTCATGTGATCAATCACTCGATCTCCCGTTAATTCCCTTCAAGAGCCACGGAGAGCAAATAATTGTCTACAACAAGAAACATCAATGGCTATTAAGGAATCCCAGTGATTAGGTCTGGGAGCTATTTGTGAGGATTCTAAACTAATAATCACACTTCTCTCAGGACCGGACTGTTCTACACACATCTATCAGCAGCTTTCCTCCATGCATACACAAACTGCATGGGGAAGTCATTACACAGCCCCGGAGAAGCAAAGAGCAGGAAGACTGCTTTGGGAGGTTATATTTAGTCTCCATGGTCTAACTAACTTCCTTTGAGTCTGCCAGACACAAGCATAAACACTTCTCAGAGCCACACAAAGATTTGAGAAATATGGAAAGTGGACAATTTCGGTTCAATTTACACAAACAGAATAGGCATATCCGAGCCCAGACCAAATTAACCAAATGACCTTGTCAAGGTTTCCAGTTTACTCAGAGGGAGCTGAAATATATTAAAACATAAAAGTGAATAGCATGTGCAAAATCCACACGAATTAATGTGTGCATTTGTTCCTTGAAAGTTAATTAAACTGGCGTCCTGGTCTTCCTTCCCCATAATATGCACATAGTATTAATATCCAGTAGCTTCTTCTGCAAGCAAAACTCTATTTGATGCCTTCCATGCAAAGAATATGGGCTGTGTCTCAGCTCTAGCATATCAGTTATAAATAACACTTCTGAGTTTGATTTTCCTACCGAGTAATAATTTGAAATATTACTAGCGCCCAACGTTTCCATATTTGACCTGTCCCAGCCAGTCATAATCACACCTGATGGAGAAGAGAGGATGTAGTTTTGAGCGCTGTCCGTGTGTGTGTGACTGGGATTGGTATGGAAAGGTTGGTAACTCTTACTTGCATCTGCTCAAACATGATGTCATGAAAAAGATGATTGTTCTTTTTTTAACAGAGATTAATCCAATACAATCTAATGCATCTTGATTTCTGACAATGGGATTATTTGTTTTCTTATTATAACATATATAAATTATATAATTAGTCTATTCAATAACTAATACTGCAATTTTTTGATAAAAGGCTCAGAAGAAAGAAGAAATCACCATCTATTTTCTGCCAGGTCTTTCTGTCAATCTTCTGGAAACCTTTATTCAGGAGTTTTCTTTGCTTATTTCTTTGCTAATTCTTTGCTCTAATATCCATCCTGCAAGTTTTCAAACCCAACCTAAACAGATCATCCACACACAAACAACAAGATACATTGATGTCAAGATGTCATTATGGAGGCAAAGCAACACATGGGTGGGAGGGTCTTGGGGGATAGAAAGGAAAGGAGGTCTGGCTACTTTAAGTCAAAAGTCAAAATACTGCAGAGGAATTCCATCAGAATACTCCATAGTCTACATGGATGTACTTCCATGCAGTACCTAATGTCCTTTCACATATACTGTGGCTCAGTGTGAACTGCACAACTTCAACCACCCCCATGTAAACATACTGTATACAAATGCATCCTGGTATTAAAGGTGGGGGGAGTTGATACAATGCGATATTATGTCTCCTATAGACAAAGCAGTGGACCATCAGATGGCTGGCTGACTATGCTGGGTTATCTTACTGCCTAGGGCCAGCTGAAACTGGAGCTGCACAAAGAAGAAAAAGCTTGTAAGCTTTGTCTGTGCAAGTATTGAAGCAAGACAAATGTGTTTAGGCACGTAACTGTGCGTGCTATACGTAGTGGGTTTTTGGCATTGCTGTGTCTGTATATGTAGGTTAAGTATAGAAGCTGGTTATTATGCATGTCTCTATGACAAACTACTATAAATCTGAATGTCACACCTTGTGGGCGTGTTTGTGTGCAGGTGTTGAAATGTGTGGTTTTATCTTTGGTCTCATTAGCATTAGTTTATAGGTTGGTAAGGTTAATGGAAATTCATAGTCCCTGATGTGTAGCATGTTGTTTACTGTGTGTGTGTAATTTGTATATATATATATATATATATATATATATATATATACACACACACTGTATATATATATATTGTGTGTGTGTGTGGGTGTGTGTCTGTGTGTGAGCGTGGCCTGTGTACAGACATGTATATTTTGGAGATGTATTTGCTTGGGTTGGCGAGGGCTCTCTAATCTGGTTTATAGGAAACACACCACAGCTGACACATGGTCAGAGCCCCCCCCCCCCCTTCCCTCCTTTCCCCCCAGCAGCACATCCAATCATTATCTTGGGGTATAAAACCCTTAGTTATAATTCAGATGATGGAGCCTGTCAGTTGGGGACTCGCTAATAAGTCACATAAATCACTGCTTGGAGCCGAGCCGGTCCAAGTATAGTCGGCCATTTTCCCCACGGACAGATCTGTGTCGCTTGATTACCAAAAGAGGCCGATGAAAAGGGCAGTTCCTCGTGCGCGTATATGCACACACCCCACACACACACATACATGCGGGCACTGCACAAATAGTTGTAATCTAAACAGGCTCATGCAGTGAATACTGAGTGAAGGGAAATATCACATGAGTGGCGGGGGTGTTTCTGTATTTATATTAGCGTGTGTTGGACGCCATCAGTTTCTTTCCTCTACCAGAACAAATTGAAATTCAAAGGAAATCATTTACAATGGGAGAAGGGACATTTTCTCTGCTCACAATTTAAGTGATATTCAGGCCAGTGCCTCTACCACTATCTATTTCTGCATTGTAACCTTGAGTCACCTTGAGATGTGATCAGACCTCTCTAATGTAAACCACCGTACAATGATAAACAACACGCGTTCAGAACAAGATCAGCAGTGCTGATCTGATATGGGATTATCACATCGCACTAGCAGTCAACGAACGTCTGCGGATTAGATCATACGTCAGAGATTAATGCAATACAATCTGCTGCAACTTGATTTCTGACAATGGGATTATTTCTTTAACATATGTTTTCATAATCAGTCTATTAAAGAACTAATACTGCCAATTTTAGATAAAAGACTCAGAAGAAAGAAGAAATCACCACCTATTTTCTGCTACACTGTCGGCCTTCTGGGAGCCACATTCAGGAGTTTTCATATGTAGCCTACTGAGGCAAGAGGATTTCTTGCCTATGCTATCTCAACTCTGTCCAGTAATGAAAGTCTTAACTCCTTGCGGCTCCAAGTTGGGCTAGGGCATGTGAGTTTGGTGTGCTTTTATCCCCCTCCTGGGAGACCAAGGCGGGCGAGAATAGAAATGTTAGCTTCATCTGGTTTAAAATCTGCCCAGGAAAATCATTGTCTGATCATGGATCTGACTAATATACAATATCCCATTGTTTCAACTTGCCTTGGGGAAATCCCCTCTAATTAGTCTGGCCTGTGTCAGTTCTATCAATACTAGTTAACATGAGTGACTTTGTCTGAAAGCCAGGAAACATAACTGTCACAGACATTTACAATCTGGAACAGTTCCATGAAATGAGAGTTCACTGTTACGCAACACTGTGAACCCCAGGTCTGTTCCTTGGGGGAACTACTGTACATGTTCTGCCATTATATTATAATACAAAAGATTAAGCGGCCTACTATGTAATATTATTTGATTACTAAATAAATCCCCTATCAGTATCTTACCGAGACAAAACAATCCTGCGTCAGAAATGTAATTTTTAGGACCATCTTATGCAAAACATGTATTATTCATAAACAATCATGTTTGACCTACCCTTCCATGTATATGACCTTCACATAAACATTTATCCTAGCTCTGCATTTTATTCATGCCCAAAACTTGTGAGCTTCGTCAAATCCTTCCCCCTTTTATTTATCTATTGTTATTTCCACCTACACTGCTAAGTACACATACAGCTATTGATGCTGGTGGGATTATTGATTGATTGATTCATTCATTCATTCATCTGGAGTATTATTTCCTCTACTCTTCCTATATTTGCTTGAGTTATTGATGATTACATGGACATTGTGGCACAAAAATAAGGCTGCACACAAACACATGATAAAAAAGGCAAAAAAAAAACTTAGATAAAAGCAAGTGACAGAAATAGAGCGCCAGTTAGTGTGCTAATAAGGACTGACGTGGGGTGCATCTGACCGCAGCAGTGGGACGACGATACAGTTGTGTGTGGTCCACATACTCTGAACAAAACAGCAGATCACCTTCTGCCTGTGAGCGCCGGAGGTGTCACATAACAAACGTTCATACTGGCAGTGCATGGAATATGCAGTATGTATATACAGTATAGAACAAGTTAGCATACGCCACTCTAAGCAATAAATGCTGACACCTAATCTGCACACAGAAGACTGGGGAAGAGCACACATTGAGAAGAGCATGCAACTTTCTGAGCAAAGCCTGAACTGGGGCAGTAATGTGTTTGCCCTAATGCACAGTAATGGAAGCAGGTTTGGCTGGGCCATGCCTTAATGAACCTACTTCAGAGTAAGGAAGAGAGCTGTACCCTTTACACAAACCCACTAACTCATTTGCCCAGACATTGGACCCCACTGAGTCGGGTTGCAATACGTCTACTTCCACAAGAGCACACTTTTACATTGACTTTTATATCATTTAGCACACATTTATATCCAAAGAGACATTTTTAAATATGTTAATATCTTAATATTTGATTAACAAAGCAGTCTGACAATACACCAGTCACCATAAGAAACATTATACAATGAGATGTATGTCAGGGCTATATACAGTATTTTACAACTATTACTGTTACGTACTGTATTAATATCTATTGCCTTATCAGTCAATCCTCCAAATAACAGCCTAAATTAGTGCTTCATTTTAAGAGCTGATATAACAGAGCGGGTCATACGTTTAGTCAGTTATTGTTTGTTTGTTGCTACCCGCTTCTTGTTTTGCTTGTTGCAACATCTACCCTGAGAGCCTGATACTATATTTATATTAAAAGTCGAGCTGAGTCTCATGTTCCTCCACTTTGTTGTGTGCATTTATTTGTTTTCTCCATGTTTCTTTCAGTGTGCACACATTACAGGGTGTTGACGCTTTTGTCCTGACTGCTGCTTGTTCCACCATTGTGGTATAGTACCAGTAGGCCTGACGCATGTCACTATAAAGGGACCTGGCCAGAGCATCCATCTTGACCTGCACTTCACACTGACAATGTGGGCTTTTACACTAGAAACCTAAGTTTGACAAAGGCGCCAAATCAAAGTCGGCCATTGTTGTCCCATAATGGACACAGGTGTAGCTCATAACATTAATTGTAGTTCTGTTTCATTCAGGCCTACCAGCGCACCAATGCAGACAACAAACGAGAAGCAACCAAGCAACCGGGATACGTCCCCCCCACTTTTGAGAAAAAAAAAAAGAAAATGTATTATGTTTTAAATTGACGTCCGATGTCCGATGTAGCCTAACTCGAATTACATTTGTTTATTTTCCTACTTTGAAGACCATCATAAGGCTACCAGCATTGGCAAGTCCTCTATTCACTATTCAATGCCCCACCCTCCTTGGTTGTTGCTATAGGCATGCCGGTAAAGTAAGCTATTTGCACCTGGC
>JAODUH010003562.1:0-11276 GCA_027564835.1 Typhlichthys subterraneus
ATCTACAACATGCAGGGGGTCCCCAGGACCAGGGTTGGAGCAGGGAGACATCTACAACATGCAGGGGGTCCCCAGGAGCAGGGCTGGAGCAGGGAGACGTCTACAACATGCAGGGGGTCTCCAGGACCAGGGTTGGAGCAGGGAGACATCTACAACATGCAGGGGGTCCCCAGGAGCAGGGCTGGAGCAGGGAGACATCTACAACATGCAGGGGGTCTCCAGGACCAGGGCTGGAGCAGGGAGACCTCTACAACATGCAGGGCAGGGCGTCCCCCAGGACCAGGGTTGAGGACCACAGACACATCTCTTTGCAGACGCTGTGTTAATTTAGTCTGATCAAGAATAACTAAGATATATTGTTGTGGCATGGGGAGCAAATGTTACAGCAATAGTCTTAAGATCAACCTGCTCTTAATCTCATCTCTAGTGCCAGTATGTACAGCAAACAGTATTTCATTTCACATTGAAAGACACTTTTTATTAAACCTAGACTATTACAGTAGATTCATTGAGGTTCAAATCTCTTTTTCAAGAGTGCCCTGGGTACACACACTACGCCATAGACATCCCTGAGGCCTTATACATTATCAAAACAACACGTTAAGATCTCATAACCAGTGTTGGGCAAGTTACTAAGGAATTGTAATAAGTTCCTAGTTACTTATTACTCCTTCAAAAAGTAAGAATATTACTTATTACTGGGTATTAAAAGTGAATAGTTACGTTACTAGTTACATTACTATATTACTTTCACTATCACTACCCTGCCTCGCCCTTCAGAAAAATGACAACCTGTGTAGCAGCTCATTTTATTTTAGAATGTAATCCTCTTCATTGGAACAATAATGAACTTTAGGAGTCAACACTCAGCCAAAGTGAAAACATTGCAGCCTCTCAAACCAGATGATTGACAGGTTGGTCCAATTAGTTTGGTCCTAAGTTTGCTAGGACCAGAAATATCGTTCTTGTATCGCAGTAACTATTAGTTACTTGGATTAGTAATTTTAATATTATTGCTGTTATGGAAATAGTAATTAGTTACACTATTGGTTACTGAAAAAAGTTTTATTATTAAAGTAACTAGTTAGTAGTATTAGTAACTAGTTACTTTAATATAACTTTTTTTTTTTTTTTTTTTTACTAGTAGCTACAGTAGTTACTGCTCATAACATAACCGACTGGAACTTGTCAGTGACCTTGGTCACAATTTTAAAGGTGTAGTCAGCTATTGCAAGCTAATTGTAAAATCTTTATTTTGTGTCAAATTCACCAAATATCTCCTCGTATTTCGCGAGCTCTCTGTGCGTGCTGAAAAGATATTCTGGTACTTGCTACACAGCATTGGCTCCGTTAGTAAGAACATAAATAAAGTGGCGAACCGCTTACAATAACAACAGAGCCGTAGTACTTTGCTTCACAAAGCGTTCAGATGTGCGAGGCGCTGCCATGGAAGGATATTGTTTTGATTTGAGCTCGAAGTTGCCTGGAGAATGACTAACCCTGAGAACAGCGTATCCTAGTCTAAGGTTAAAGGCAGGACGTAACAAGAACACTGAATCTTATCCGTGTTAATCTTATCCGTGTCTCAGCCTCTTCCGTCCATTGGTACTATAAGCAACACATAAGCAACGACTGATGCAGAGACCCTATTGGTACGTGTCTCAGCATATTCTTTTGTCATTGAGTTAGGTAGTTGGTTGTTGTGCATGTCAATCAAAATACCTCTACTGTCAAGCATATGCAAATCTTGACGCAGTTAGCCAGCTCTGTGTCCCAGACTTTACGTGCGTAAAGGCTGACTCTGCGAGTGTAAGATGCGAGCGCTCTCTGCTTGATTGCATGCATGCGTGCGTGCGTGTATGAATGCAGAGTTCCATACTGGAGAGAGTAGCAATGGCCTGGTGCTATATTGGTCATCAGTGCCAACTGGTTCCCCAGCTAACGTGATACTTGCCATAGGGCACAGACACTTGCGTGCACACACACACACACACACACACACTGTCGGACGGGGAAACTCACAAGTCCATTGACAATACTGCACAGTGGCACATACACAAACAGATGGATGTTAACACACACAGTCCGGAAACCTGAGTCGCACGACACATATACTGCATATAGAGTAACTCAGACAACCGTCAGGAGTCCTTGCTGAGGGAATGTTCACCTGCACGTCTTCGCGGTGATGATTGAAAGACACCGGGATGCGAAATCACCTTTTTGCTCTCGCGGTTCCTTCACCGATTCATTACCGCGCGTTCGTCCTGCTCACTCCCACACCGGGACGGACGCTCTAGCTCCCCTCGCTGGGTCGGGCTGGGTGTGCGTGGGCGGGGGAGTCGGCGTTCACACGCTGGAGTTACGAGGCGTCGCTCCCGGGAGGCGAGCGGGACATAAATCTCGTTAATGTACCCGGGGCGTTTGTTGTTGCGCATCGCAAAGCACAGGGAAGTGGCAAGAGTCTGCGCGTCTGCTTTTTAGATGGGTTATAAATGAATTGGCACGGATACTGGAGATTGATTTTATAATTCTCCTGTCTAAAATTGTATTATTGTTTGACTATCATTTGAATAATAGCTCCTCGAGTCCTGTTCTGTACAGTAAATATTTACATTGCTTTAAAGCCAGTTACATGTTGTCAATAGATGGTGTCGCCTTCTCAAAATGATGCAAGAAGATGTATCTTGACGAATGATTTGGTGTAGATATTTACACGCATGTTAAATGGTCTATTTTAATAGTATGGTATTCTATTCTCTAATTATAGTTTATATAATTTATATAGTACATTTATAGGGAAATTACATGATTATGTTATGAAATGTAGGCTTATACATATCAGTGTTATTGTTGCATGCCATTATTAGGCCTATAGAAGATAACAATATACATGAACACATTTAAATGTGGGCCTACAGCCGGGGATGTGATAATCTGGCAAGAGGATGCAGCTGCCAGACTGATAACAGGAACCTGAAACATCTCTCCTCTCGCCTGGTCTGTCTCCATTGGATGCCCATCAGGCTCAGGATACATTTGAAGGTAAAGCCCTAAAACCATCATGCGCCTGCCTTCCTCAATACATCTCTGACCCCCCCTTCCCCCCCTATCTGACATTTTAGATCCTCTTCCAAACCGTCTCTGTCAGTGCCACGCTCCTGGCTCAAACTGAACAAAGCTTTCTCAGCTGGTCTCTTCAGGACAACCTTCGGAGCGCTATTCCACTGCACGTCAGGACTGCATTTAAAATCTAGTTTTAAATACCTTCCTACCGTACCTTGGTCAGCTTCTGGTCCTTTTTACGACTTAAACCTCTTCTTTCCTTTCATTGCATTTACATTTTAGTTGATTTAACAGCATTACATCGAGTATACAGCATATGTCCCTAACATATAAGTTGTTGTTAGGGACACAACGTTGCCCCGTCTCCTCCAACAAAACTAAAATATATGATGCAGTAGGCCAAAAACGCACACACACACACACACACACACGTACACACGTGCACACAAACACACACACACAGTGGAAGTGTGATGTCTTTCTCAGCTCAGGACTCCATTACTCCGCTATATCTTTACACAGGAAATTGTAATTTGCTGTTTTAAATGGCATACATAGGACCTTTAACACAATAACAGTTAGCACACAGGTATATAACAAAATGTAGATATTGTGCACTAATTAGAGCTACTGTTGAAGTGTAACAACACCATACATTTGTTTTTTATTTATTTATCTGTAAACAAAGATTGATCATTGATGAGACACATTAACACTTGTGTTTCTGGAATATTGACAAAATTCCCGTTTTTATAAAAATCTGCATTTTATGAGCTGAAAACAGACCTACACGTGATATCTGTTCAAAATCAACCCAGCACCTGGCTGGTTTTCATCGGTACACTTAGTACGCTCATACGTCATCATGTTCAAATGTTAACGTTAATGGGGGTCCCCCTCTCAGTGCCTCCCCTCACTCAGCTCATTGACACATTATTCGAAGATGTAGTGGGTGGAGTCAGGCTCAGAGCTGGGGTGCAGTTACACTTTAAAGGTGGAGTCAGGCTCAGAGCTAGCTTCGGTTGAATTTCGCAGTGAGAATCAGTCTGGAAAGCATCGGAATCATTTTAAATGTGTCCGAGTAGCAACTGAATTTTCCAATCAGCGTCGTGTTTTTAACTATATGGACCTGGTTTTCCAGTCAGCGTCGTGTTTAGCTATACGGGCGTGGTTTAGGTTTGCTGACCATGGTGCCGACAGAGAAAACGACCAAATGATTCATCCAATCAACTAGCATTTTTTTGAAAGCACAGACATTCACAAACAGTTTCAATATACGTCTCCCCAGATGGACTTGTGACAACAATTCCTCTGCATGGCATGTCAGGTTAGCTCAGAGCTGGGGTGCAGTTATACTTTAATGTTTGCAATATGTCTGGTAGCCTATTTAACTAATCAGGCTTTTCATTGTCAAAGTTCTGATCAGCTGTAGTGTATGTTAATTGCAGGAATCACTTAGACAAGTTTAGTTCTGTGAAATTGAGTGTGAGGAATAATATTTACATAATATTTATATCACGATGATGCTTATAAATGCAGTCATGCACTGCAGAGGTCAGCCTAAAGGCCTTTTTACATCAAGTGGACTCAAGTGGTAGTGTTATTTGCATGTTTTTAAATTCATTTTATCACAGTAAATGACAGCATACTCAACGCCATGCTTTTTGTTTACATTCTGCAGTAATAAAGTTTTGATGAAGGCCATGAATTCTAAAGAATGAAGTAAACATACGGGAAAAGGTGTGTTTATATTAAATATAAAAATACAGACATTTTTTTTAAAATGAGCTTTTTCCCCCTAAGGTGGTAACATTTTGAGTCTTGATGTGACACATGTTCTAATTAATGTACCCACATCCTACAATTGAGAATTGTAGCTTGACAGATGTAATCGCAGGTTCTCGCACTATGAGACCTTTTGTGTATGTATGTAAATAAAAACATCATTTTTACAGTAGTCACTCATTTATGTTTGTGTTATCATTACTTGCCTGGTAGAGCTGCTGTTCATCATTGACTGAAAACACATAATTTAATTAAATCTTACTGAATTTAAAAATAGATGACTATAAGTTTAAAAGAGCCATTCCACTCTGGTGTGTTTCTAGTGTCTATTTAATGCCTTCATTTGCCTTCATTAGGAATTGAAATCCAATACTAGTTACTTATTACTTCTTCCTTTTCTTCTGGGTATTAAAAGTAATTAGTTACATTACTATATTACTTTCACAATCACTACCCTGCCTCGCCCCGTCTGAAAAATGACAATCTGTGTAGCCAGCTCACTTTTGGATTGAATCCTCTTTATGGAACAATAATGAACCTTAGGAGTCAACAATCAGCCAGAGTGAAAACATTGCAGCCTCTCAAACCAGATGATTGACAGGTTGGTTCAATTAGCCTACCCTAAGTTTGATATAACCAGAAATCTTGTTCTTGTAACGCAGTAATTATTAGTTACTTGGATTAGTAATTGCAATATTATTACTGTTTAAGAAATAGTATTTAGTTCTACTACTAGTTACTTAAAGAAAGCAGCATTATTACAGTAATACAGTAACACTGCCCCTGACCGATGACAAGCAGTGGACACTACACCGTGGAGAATGATTCCTAGTATGGCGTATGCTTGATTTCACTTGCCTGGCCAAACAGTACAGGTCGTCTACAGGTCAGCATCTTTAATCCTTGATATGTGCATCTTGACAGTAGCCAGTGATGGGCTGATCGATACCAAAGTATCAATAAGCTACTTCCACACAAAAAATAACCAATCAACTGCATCTGCATCTAACTAGTGCTTTAAATGTTGAACTTTAAAGTTGGTTTTGGTTTGTGATAGTGTGAGATTATGAGTTATTATAATCATATTACTGTGATCATATTACTATGATCGTTTAAAAGTATTCAGGTACTATCACTATTTAGCATCATTACCAAATGTTGCTTTAATTACATTCTGATATAAAATGCAGTAATTCTAACAGCCCAGTTCCTCCCTGTTTTGAAGCATGCTGTTCAGTCTTTTGCCGTTCACGTTCATTGAACTCGTGGCGGGCGTTCCGCCTACGCCGCTCTCATAGACTGTGGAATAGTTGGACCGGTGTTTGCTCTGGCCAAACAAGAGAGGAGAAATGAGGGGATTGAAGGAGCAAGCGGGTGGGAACGGGAGTCTGGTTCCTGGCGTTCACAGAGGATGCAGGCTCCGCGCCACGTGAAATATGTTGTACCGGCTGTATACGGGCAACACGGTGGCCCAGCGGGCAGCACTGTGGTCTCACAGCGCGAAGGTCCCGGGTCTGAACCCCGGTCGTCCAGGCCTCTCTGTGTGGAGTCTGCATCTTCTCCCCGTGTCTGCGTGGGTTTCCTCCGGGTGCTCCGGTTTCCCCCCACTATCTAAAACAAAATGTTAGCTTCACTATCCATTTAGTGTCATGTGACCAGTGACACTGTCCTCTATCTGGAGTTGGTCCCGGGCGCTGCACAGCGGCTGCCCACTGCTCCCTTGAGGGATGGGTTAAATGCAGAGGATGAATTTCGCTACATGATTGTGACAATAAAATCACCTTTTTATCACAGTACTAAGTGTTAAATATTAAAATGATTTTATTACCCTTTACTCCAATTGTGAATCTGACAATTGGAACAACATTTCTTTCCAACTCCCCACAGCTTATAGACAAACAGACGCTGCCTCTACTATAGCAGAAAAATATGCATTTTGAGAATTTCCAACAAAATAGAAGCCTGATATTTAGTAGTAAAGAAGTAGTAATTTATTTATACTTTATTATTAGAACTATCAGTTACCAGCTAAAGCCTTTACAACAAAAACAAGGACATTTCTAAGCAACTACACACAAACATACACATTATATACACTGTATGTACGTGTGTGTGTATGTAAATACAGTGTATATATATATATATACACTGTATGTACGTGTGTGTGTATGTAAATACAGTGTATATATAAACACAAACACATACTGTAAGCTTGATAACCCTACATTTAGTATGAATGGAATATATTGAACGTCTCTCACACTTTGTTCAACAAATCCGTGTTAGTTAGCGCTTAATCTTTCCCAAGATAACCCATCCATGATCTGTGGTGTATAAAGATGCCAGGGTTTCCACTGTAAGTCAAATGTAAAATTCCCTGACTTTAACTGACTAAAAATCTCCATAGTCATGGGGTCCATGACCCGTATTGAACAAAAATCCAGACAACCAGAATGATGTCAGTGTAGAAAGGACAGGCAACACAATTGTTAAATTTGCTTTTGTAAGGAGGGAAAGTCTGCCTTAAAGTGGGTGTCATTTCCCTGCAGTGTGTTTGTTTGGGGAAGTAACCTTCCTCAAGCTCTTATTCACTTTGAGTGACCCAAAGGATAGAAAAATATAAATGCAGTCCATTTACCGTTGTGAACAGCAGGATTAATGCACAGGTGGACTTGTACTGGTCGAAACAAAAAGGCCACTCTAACTCTTAACACTTAATCCACACATACGCAACTATAAACACCCTGCTCTATGCCTCTTGGTCTTTCACCAGCATGCAAACTTTACTTTACAAATTGTACTGTCGATACTCAGTGTTCACGCGTATATACAAGGTGTTATTTCCTTTTTGAGTGTGCATTGTTTGTTTACATGAGGCACTTGAAAGCACAGTATTGTGTGTTGGTGTGGAGGTTTTGTATTCATCTATATGAAGGAGGAACATTCACGTTTTAAAATGTACTTGTGTGCGTTTGGACTAGGCACAGTTTAGTGGACGTTCTGATGGCGCGTGCATTTGGCAAGTTGACTGCAGTCATGTACATTTTCACTGCAGAAATCACGTTTACATTAATGTTTGTCTGCACAAGGAGTTAATATTTGTATCAGGATACTGGCCTTACTGTAACTTGATATAGGGTCCAAGTAGCACCTGTTACGTGTTTTAGCTGCTATGTCTTATAGATTATTAAGACCACAGAGAACACAGAGTTATTTAATCATATATTTTAACATTCTTTACCAACATGATAGCAAAATGGAGAATCTACTAGAATGCACTTTTTACATTTAGGTTAATTACAATGAAAGATGTTATGTTGCATGTGGATGCAATGCAATTTAATTTGATGAAAATTACTCCTAGAAATGCCTCTTTCACAATGAGTTTCCGTTTCTAATGAATTCTCATAATTGTGTTATCTGCCTTTATCTGTTTTTATGTATGCTGCTGTGCATCTTGGCCAGGTCTGCCTTGACAAAAGATTTGGTGTCTAATGGTTAAATAGAGGTTATTTCATCTCTTCCAGCAGCATACATCTTTGTTAAAGTGAAAGTTCCTCACTGTATGTCGCTGAATTGTGTTGTCACTCTAATACACAGTGAGATGCAATTACATCCTTTAAAGGACACCAAATGCTACCAAATGTGTATTTAGCAGTATTTGGTGTCCTGTTTAGCAATTTAGCAAGTGTTTGTCCACTCACATTTCTCTCTCATTAAGGGAAGCCCCGGTAATAAGCCTTGTGATTCTCTCTCCCCCCCCCCTCCACCACGACCTCTCCGCAACACAAATGAGAAGTGGCACCTTGAATGGGGTGGGGGTGGGGGGGGTGGGGGTTGCTCATCTGAATTCATCTGAACTGATCAGAAATACAATTATGCCTTGCTCGCTCATAATAAACCACGGTTAAGTGGGTTGGAGAATTCATTTATTTATATTAACTTCGGCGCTGTTGGACAGTAATGGATGCCTTTCATTAATGAATGAAAGATCTCGCCTGGCCGTGGCGCCTTCTCCAGTTTCGGGGGTCGGGATGGGGGAGAGGAATGATACATGGAAACTTTTAGAGAGATTGTATTGGACGATACGAAGGATGGTGCCAAGGAACAAATTGCCAGTGTTTTCTATTATCCTCTGCTCTCTCTCTCTCTCTCTCTCTCTCTCTCTCTCTCTCTCTCTCTCTCTCTCTCTCACAACTCTACTCATAAGTCGGCATAGTTTGTCTGGTAATAAAAAAACACATTTCAAAAGCAGTTTCTATTGATTCCACCCCGCTGTAAAACGACACAAATTATGTATCATCCAAAACATTGATTTAACTCATTTTATAGTGATTTTGTAAAAGTGTGTGTGTGTGTGTGTAAAAGAGAGGAGGAGAGACAGAGAGAGAGAGAGAGAGAGAGAGAGAGAGAAAGAGAGAGAGAGAGAGAGAGAGAGAGAGAAAGAGAGAGAGAGAGAGAGAGAGAGAGAGAGAGACTTAATTGCAGCAATTAGTAGCTCTGTTTTAAAATGTTTTTATTTTATGACCCAACCTGACCACATGGCTGTTGGTAATCCTCTTGTTGCTGTAGGAACCTCCCCTCCCACCCTGCAGACAAATGGCCGCCTCTCGCCGGGTGCCCAACTCCCATCTGAATGAAACCATAATTGGGAATCATGAAAGATTAATTTTCCTGCAGACAGCGCTGGCACTGCCATCTTGATGCACGACCACCGTTGTTATTTATTAAACCCCTCCCACCGCCAATGGACGCTAACTGTGTACTATGCAATGTGCGGCCCAGCACAGCAACTGAAGAGGCTTTGTCCTTCGTCTCCTTGGTGATTCCTCGGTGGTGTCCTTGAAGAAAGCGCTTGACATTTAGCCTTATTATTAAGTGGTGGTAATCGATCTTGGCCCTATAGTCGCTGTGTATTATTTATGGCTTGGCAGGGTGTTGGACCCAATCTGCTGGAGTCATGGGCACGCGGTAAGTCAAAGCTAGAGGGCTGCCTTTAGCTCGTGCACGCTCCTCTGAGTCACAGACGGCAGGTGCTGTAAATGACTAATGATTTAGCATTTACAGCACTGAACAGATGCTTTCATCCAAGAGGTAGGCGTACTCAGCGAATTATCTCCTCATCTCCTTACGGTCCGCTAGCTAACTCTGTTCTGCCTGCGTGCTGAAGCTTAATCTGGTGTTGCTACACAGACCTGGCTCTGTAAATGGGAACACAAACAAAGTGGTGCAGGCCACACCTCTCAACAGTATCCCAGCCTTGGCAATTTGTGTACAATTTTGGGGGGGAGGGTTGTTTTGAGTAATCCAAAATATTGCTCCAGCATTGCTAACTCCACATTTTAAATTCACATTTAGTCCTTAGAGCTGGACTGACCACAATGTGAAACAAAACTCACTGAGGGGAAATCCTGCCATACATATTATAGAAAACCTTTATTCAAAATCTTAGTGTAAAGGCTTAGGCATTGTTAGAGTGTCTCTTATTTTAAATTTGCACATAGTGTAGCTTTCCTATTTCAGTTGCCTGTCTCATTGTACAGTAGCTCACATGCAATTCATCTTCCCGTTGGAAGTTACAATGAATAAATAAACTAATCCAATGACGAAACAACACAACACCTTTGCATTTTTGTGTTTATTTAACCTTTAATTAACCTGGTTAAGTTAGCCTGGTGTAACCAGACCATATTTACTTTGTGAATATGGTCTGGCCACGCTCCTTTGGGAAGTGTTGCTTCCTACTTAGCAAAGACTTCTGGTTTGTTGATACTATTTGACAGCACAACTAGCTCTACCACCTTTTTAGAAACACACTCCACTTCAGCGTCATCTCACCAACCCACCAGCAGGGTGGGTTGGTTTACACAGCCACCCTGATTGGTCCACCAGCAGGGTGATTGGGTAGGTTGGTTTACACAGCAGGGTGGCTGTGTGAACGCTAATGTGAACAGCGTTTCCAGACTGTAATCTCAGCCAAAAGAAATTTAGTTAAGAGCTATAGTGGGACGGAGCCAGGCTACCTAGAAGTACCCATTGAGATTCAAAATCTTTTTCAAGGGAGTCCTGGCCAAGACTCTATGCAGCAGCACAAATAACACAGTTATAGACAGAATAAAATAGGGAAAGACGGTTGTTATATCACAACATGGGACACTCAATCATAAAAAAACATTGACATAATAAAAACTCTGACTTGGGGGGCTTTCATTATCCATCGCTCCCCTGTGCCTACGTCCGTCCTGGTCGTGGAACAACGGACCAGCTCTTTACTCTCGCAAGGATCCTGGAGGGGGCCTGGGAGTATGTCCTTCCGGTCTACATGTGCTTTGTGGATCTGGAGAAGGCGTATGACCGGGTCACCCGGGAGATACTGTGGGAGGTGCTGCGGGAGTATGGGGTGAGGGGGTCCCTTTTAAGGGCAA
>JAODUH010003563.1:0-11273 GCA_027564835.1 Typhlichthys subterraneus
AAAAGCCCAGGAACGGTTTCTGTAAAAGTATTGATCAGACCACCCTGTAAAGTGTCTTGGGATCAGGATTTTAGTATAAGAATTTCCACGAATACTGTAATTACAAATGTCAATCATCAGGCTTTTACTAAGGTCTTATTTAAGATTAGGTCATTCTTTCTAAAATTCATTCATTCATTTCAAAATCATTTTCCAACACGAATTAAGGTATTCTTTCACCCCCCTTTGGAAAATGAAACGTTCATAATCCAAAAACAGTACTTCCGTGTTCTGACATTAAAAAGATGGTTGTCAAGACAACCTGTCTCCTATTACTCCCTTTTAACGGTTTCACTCAAAAAGTATTTCTCAGCTCAAAAGCCGCATTAATTTAACTGAACTGTAAGTTCCAACATTCCATGAATAAAAAGTCAAAAATATAAATGACAAACACATAGTAAAAACTGATACCAAGTAGTATTATGAAAAGAAAGTATTAATAAAAACCAATCAGAAACATTCAACACCACGTGATTATCAGAAAAGAGCAAAAACAAAACATACCATAACTGCAACCTATTTGCTTATGGCAACACATTCTAAATCTGAAAACCAGTCATCTACAGGTATCTAACACAAAATCCAATATGAAAGAAAGAAAACTTGAGTACTATACTATAATACTTGAGGTAAATCACTTTTCCCCTTTTTTTTTTTTTAATTAGGCATAGTTCAACTTAAATTAAAAGATTATAACAAATATCAAATCTGAAGCCGGACGCTGTCAGATGAAATCTATTAATAAAAAGCATACCTAAGAGACTATTCAACAATGTCCACTTTTTTCTCTCAATTTACAACACAAAAAAATGGTAAAAGAAAATCAAACTCTGAAGCCAGACACTTTAAGATAAATTAATCAATAATAAGCATAACTAAGACTCTCCAAAATGTCCCCTTTTTTTTCCTCAACTTAGACAAAGTATAACACAATAAAATAGTAAAAGAAAATCAATCTCTGAAGCCAGACGCTTTCAGATAAATGAATCAATAATAAACATAACTAAGACGCTCCAAAATGTCCCATTTTTTTTCAACTTAGTCTGATTCTAACACAATGAGTATAAGCGTTGGATATATTGAAATAGAAAATTGATAAAAACAAAAAGGCAAAAACTCTAATTCCATCACACATCCTTTCAGTCAAAATCATCATCCTTTAACATCAAGGTGCCGAGGTCTACGTCACTGTCGTCCACGTCCTGGTCTGAAGAAAAGTCAGATTCATCATTATCACTGTTGTCACCAAAAGCTGAAAGAATCCAAGCTGCTTCCCATGACATTGCTTCATCTTCAATCATACGAGCCAATGCTCTTTCATTTCTTGTTTGCCTTTTCTTTGGCTTGCGGGTGTTGCAGTCAGTGTCTTTCTCATCAGAATTGTCCGAAAAAATGTCCAAAAATTTGTGGATAAGGGCACCTTTCTCTAAAGGGGCCAATGTAATTGAGTTGTCCTTGTGGTCTGTTGGGCTCTTCATTCTGTAAGAATCCCCAATTCCATCTAAATAGACTGGGATTTGGTAACCTGGATTTATTCTGTCGTAGTCAGAGGACAGTATGTTAAAAGGTGCACAGCCCATGTTGTAAAGAAGCCATGATGGCAGGCCTGGTGCTATCACAATATGGCCTAGGATAATCATCTCTTTCGTCTGATCTACTAAGGTAACAATGCACAATCTCTGCATTTCAGTACTGCCATGATTCTTGGGATTGTAATACTCATGTACTGCTACTCAATAGACTTTGTTGCAAGGCTATTCCCTGCTTTTGGGAGCTTCATGGGATGGTAAACTCTCCCTCTGGGGCTATCCTCTAACATCCATTGTGCCATAGTGAAAGTGATTGCGCCATTAACCCTAGCATGCTCTTCTCTCTCATAACTATAGCCATCAGCATCCATCGTGGCTGGTAGCACAGACCAAGCTATGTTCTCAATGTTCCTTCCTAATTTAACAAAACCTATGTCCCCCCAGGTTCTGGGGTGTGTCAGTTCTCTATCAGATAATGTCATGCAATTTCTCCTATAAAATATGTGTGGGTTGTCTTTATCTAACGGCCCTGGGTTAGGCCCATTGGCAAATTCCATCCAAGTGACTGCTGGTTCTACATAAGGTAGAATTCTAACTAAGGGAGTGCCCTTATCAATTTTAACAAATCAGATCCCATGTGTTCAATCCACACCTTGATAAGCTTTGTAGTACCTGGGCCCATGTAAAATGGACTCACCAGGATATCAGATTCCTCTAATACCTGCACTACGGCTGCTACCCCTTCTGGTGGCAACAGCCACACCAGTGTCCACATGCGTTCTCTGTCCTATTGACATCATAAAATATTCTGTAGCTTTTAAATCTAAATCTAAACTCTCGGGTCCTGAATTCGGTCTTGGTACTGCGGGGCTCTTTCTAAAATAAGAAAGGCGTACTGCCTTGTTGTCCGGTGTCTTCTTAGTCACGTCATCTAACCTGTCCTTTAAGTCCTGCATGTCAAATCGCTCTACTCTTGCTGCCCCTCTTCCTGTTCTCCGAAACTTTCTCTCCATAAGTCCCTCATCACCCTGGCGTATATCTTTGATCGTCGAAATGCTACTTCGTTCTGTGTTGCTCCCTCCTTTGACCAAGCTAGCTCCCCGTTCGAATCCCTGGTCGCATCCAGCTGCAGAGTCATGTCGCAAGGATTCCACCTCCCGCTCTCTGTGTTTCTGTCGCCTGGTGCTGGCTCTGTTGCGTCCAGGTTGTTCATGATCTCCCCCCTCTTTGGGCTCAGCGTGGTCGGGGTAAGATGTACACTCCTTGGTGACGCGGAGGCGTGAGACTTCGGTGACTGCAGAGGGGTTGATAGATTTCCCTCTGCGGGCCTTTTTCTCGACACTGGAATCTCCTCCACCTGTGAACAAACATACAGAGCAGCTTGCTGCCCCGCCTGGATGAGACTTTCCCCGCTTGACGGTGGCACCATCATGGTCGTGGACGATGGCACCCTGCTTCGATCTTCTGGACACTTTGGATCGATTGTCTCCTTTGTTCTGTGTGGGTTAGGTGGCATATATCCGTCTCGACTCACATATACAGTGTTTTTCAAGACGCTCACGTCATCTATCCTATCTACTAAAATTGATACTCTAACTCCACTACTTTGCCAGTACTCTGAACTAACTACTTTATTGCCGTGATCTATTAACCTAATAGGCAAATAGTCCGCAGGGGGGTGAAACAAAAAATTTGATTTTAATTATCTAATCTGTGCGCACATCATGCACAGGGTCTAGACAGCGCCACGCTGTCAAAATATGTACTGACGTCTCCATCTATCTGGCAGTAACCGCAATTGGCCCCATGTGACTAGTAGTAGGTAGTTAGCTGCAAAATAAAAGAGATGGGCATCCTTAAAATGTGTGTTTTAACAAGAGAAAAGCAGAGCAGGGCCATGATGCCATCCTCTCGCTTTCCCCTCATTCTGTACAAAAACCGGAACTCCAGATATCAATCTCTCTGTAGCTGCGGGCTATGTTACAATTACTACCTCATTTATCACTTCTCTCGGTATTTCATTCACCCATTCTATCTGTGCTGTTGGGCATTCATCATTCTCTAACTCACACCCTATCCCTTCATTATTCCGTGAATTATCATCCTGCTGATTTCTACCAAAAGGATCAGTTATTCTTACAATCCAGTGACATAGGGTCCGTGTCACTCTGCTCCCTATCACGTTGTCCCTTGGTTGTAGGATAACCAAGAAACAAATATTACATATCCAGGCCCTCCTAATAAATCTACCACACCTTGTAAGGTTATCAATAGCGATAATTTCATCCATAATTTGTAAACCATATCCCCTGATTTAGGTCTCACCATTGGTATCAACGCACTAAAATGACAAGATATTACTGTCATAAAAGCTAAGGGGCTCAACCAATAATTTACAAACCAGAAGTCTACAATGAAGTACTGCAATGTTTTTATGATCAATCCTACCAGATACATGAATCCCATCATAAATTTCCATCCAAACAATCTCTGATATCTATTTAGCAACACCAAAAAGATTAAAGACATAGAAGGCCAATACTGTCTCCCTAGCCCCAGAATAATTCCATACTCAACTATCAACATCACTATTGATGAAGCCTGTATTAAAATATGCACAGTGGTCTGTCCTAACTCCTTCATAATCAACTCCAAATTCAGATATATCAGTATAATTCCCCATGCTATCCAAAAAAAAACAATAGTTTCAAAATTACCTCTGACTGATCAATAGGGTAGGTCGCGTCAGCGCCTCCTGCTGTTGAGTTGGTCCCCTTTCCAATGCTATCATTGAAGCTTGCGTTGCTTGCCATCTTTACTTTTCTCTTTTTCCAAAAATCTGATACTAGTCATTGTAACTTGTATTGTCTATATGTTCTGTCTCGAAATGCCAGTTAATGCCTCATCCCTGCCAAATTGTCAGAATGGGTACTTACCCCATACTTACCACCCTGATTATAAAGTGTCCGCCCTTCAGGCACCGCCTCCTGTTGCTCCTTTGTAGATTGTGTCTTATCTTTTATGATCGGTTGACCTTGGTCACCTTTTCTCCTTATGTCAGTTACGTCTTTTTTATCCTCCCGTGCCTGGTTTCTGTGTGTTTTATAAAATAGTCTCCCTACACTAAATTACCTAAATCTTGTGCTATCTTTGCCTCTTTCTTTGACCTCTCTGCTTTTTGTCTTATTAAAGCATGCTTGATCCCTTTGTAAACTAATTTCAGGCCTGCTCTTCTCCGTTTTTGCATCTCTCACACTCTTCTTGAGTTCCTTAGCCAAATGTTGTTTGTAAATATTTATCTCCACACCTTGCTCCTCATCAACCTGGCTATAGGTCTCTGCTCTCCTGCCTGTCAGCATCTGTCCTAGTTGACAACATTTAATTATAATAGTTAGCATTATCACAGTCAGCCCAAAAATCAACAGTCCTATGACTATTTTTTCCATCCATATTAAAAATGTCTCAATCCAATCCCACACTTCAAAAGCTGCTATTTTAATTGTATTTCCCACAGTTTCAACTGTGGCCCCTACAGCCGTGGCCGTGACTATACCACCCGCCATTATCGTTTCCTTCCATGATAAAATTCTCACCGGTCTTAATCTTGTCTGTCCACTAACAGTGGCCATAAAAAAACTTGGGTCTGTTCCTTTAGTAAGGTTTAATACCCCGAATTGAAAACCTTTCAACAGGTCCGCTATATCTGATTCTATAAATCTGCTGTATTCTGACTTGTTCTCCCTCTCATCCATGCTTGTCCCTATTATACCACACAATGACTTTCTGAAATTAATGCTACCCCAAAACAGTAGATCTGGGTTCAATAAAGGGAAAACTTCTGCCTGCATAACAACATACTCTCGTACCCAGTCTCCTGGAATTCTCCTCCATCCCCCTGAAATGTATTCTGTTTAAAATCCTAATTCATTTTCATATACTTTAATCCTTCCTGGTATTCTGTCCTGTTCGCTGTGCCACATGACTGTGTGTCTCACGTGTTCCTCTCTAACCTGTCTCCCGCTGGGATATCTTCCTGTAGGTTTAAACCTTTTTAACATATACCAAACCGTCCTTACTGGATAGTCCATAACTGATCAAGCTTCGAGACCCCATTGTTGATGTCTAATGCCTGTTTTGGTTGCCACCTTAATATTTATCCATTCTAAACCAATCTCTGCCCATTTTAGCATATTCTGCTTGTTTATCTGGTCTCGGGTTCAGCACACTTATATGATATGCACTTATAGTTTGAATCAGACCAATAAGTGTGACGCCACCAGCTACCTGGTCCATATAGTTCCACCTGCTGCGTATCCAAAGTTGAATAATACCTTGTGGGCCTATACATGGTAATATAAGAACCACAAGGCTTAATGTCTCCTTTGCAATGTCTAGCTCCCTTGTGGCGACCTACTATCTTTGCACTTTCTGAAGTGACTGTCATCTGCCTGTTGAGTTCCATGTGTTTAGCGTTAGTTTCATACATATCATATATTGGTTTCATAGGGCCTTTTGGGTCATTTGCCCTCTCAGTCCACATTGCCTGCCACTGTAACGCTTCCCTGGTCTCGCCGGTGTAGTACGGCCGGAGAGACTGCCCACATCCCCAGTGCCTCACGCCCTCACGTGCGATCAGGCAGATTGCCATCAGCCGTGTGGGCATGAGGGCATAAAGACCGGTGACTCCGGGTAGGGTGTGTGGGTTATTGTTCACGTTTGGTACATGTTTCACGGTCCTGTTAAGGTGTAGTTGATGTTCCTGTTTTCTGTTCTGCGCTACGTGACTGTATACGCCTTTTTGTTTAAGTTTGTTATCGCTAGTCCCTGAGTTTCATTTAGTTAAGTTAATTAAAAACCGAGCGTGTGGCTCGCCATCACCTCTCCTGCTTCTGTGTCTTTTCCTTTGTTCGTTCTTTGCACTCGCCTCACCACTCCAGCGTCACAGCCACACTGTTGTCTGATTGTAACATGTTTCTATTTTGTCCCACCACATCTGATATTGTTGTTCTCTCCATAATTGTGCTTTCTGATGAAAATGGTTAATTATTCTAATGTACTATTCAGTTATTTCCTTTACACTCCCTCCAACCGATTGTCTGTGTAACTTGTTCCTGAGCCACCGTGGATCCTTAGCTGTTAGTTCAATTGTCCTAGTGGCAGTTAATGCCCAGTAACCTTCTTCCCCTGGGTCAAGGACTCTTCCATTATCTGTTTGTTTAATTGAAATATACTCCTCTTTTCCTATCAGACTGGTTGTGAGAGCACAATAGCTACAGTATCTCACAAAAGTGAGTACACCCCTCACATAAATTGCAAATATGTGAGCATATCTTTTCATGTGACAACAATGAAGAAATCACACTTTTCTGCAATGTAAAGTAGTGATTGTACAGCTTGTAGAACAGTGTACATTTGCTGTACCCTCAAAATAATACAACACACAGCCATTAATGTCTAAACCGCTGGCAACAAAAATGAACCACAACGGAATTGAATGTCCTACCTGCTTTTGGGGGAGTAGTCGATTGACCCAGACTGTGTCCCCTAAACAGAGAGTTGAAATATCATTAGTGGGTGATTCTAATTTCGGGTTTTTTAAACTGTCCAGTGACAAATTATTATTTAATTTTAACAATGGTACTGGATCATCCCAATCTAACAGATGGTTTGCTTTGATCCAGTCTTTTGCTGATCTAATGGCCCTTTCTGCAACGCCATTAGTTTGTGGTTTGTAAGGAAGGCTCCAAACAGCCTGACACCCTAATTCCTCTAATAATTGCATCACATCCTTGTTCTTAAAATGTGTCCCATTATCCATTCTTAATGACTCTGGCTTTAACCCAGTAAATGCTATGTTAAGGCATTTTGATACTCCTATTCCCGTTCAGAAAACAACGTCCCCAATTCCCTGCGTTATCTTTAATAACCAGAAAATATTTATTTCTATTTTTTCTCGCGTCAAAAGGCCCTGCCACATCCGCGCTGTAGTGTTTTCCTGGTTCGTTGGTAGCTATCGGCAAAGGGTTGCACTTTACTCTAATTTGTCATCCTTTTTCCGCGCAACCTTCACAGTTAGTTTTGATCTTTCTAAATGCGTTTCTGACCTGCATTTTAATATTTCTATTGTGTCTAGATGTAGTTTTTCGCAGTCGTGGCTGAAAAACACATCTATGTAAATTCTCAGTCCGTTCATCCCTTCTAAAATATCTTCCATAGCTTTTTGAAATACCTTCGGTGCATTGCAGTAGCCCTGCGGCAATCGTTCCCATTTATAAGATCTATATCTGAAAGTAAAACATGTTTTTTATTTACTCTGTTCACAGATTGGTATGGACCAAAAGCCATTCACGAGGTCCAGACATGTTTTATATTTATCATTTTGCATATTCCTAATTGTGTGACTTGGGTTGATAAATTGTCCGTTATCTTTCCTTGTCCTTTTATTTAATTGATGCAAATTATGCACCAATCTATACGTGCTATCTGGTTTTTCTACTGCTTGTATTGGCATATTACACGGCGGGTTTAATTCTTCAGAAAATATTCCTAGCCTTATTTGTATTCGCAATTTCTGCTTTTGATTCAGGTTTGATAGGGTATTGTTTTTCCGTAGTAGGCATAGCTCCCAATATTGCATGTATATAATCTGAACTGAATCCACAATCATTTTTAAATTCCGAGAATACCCTAGAGCGAAGTATTTGTTCCAATCTAATTTTGTCTTCAATTATAGCTAGTTCCAGTTGCTCTGAAATGCACTTCTCATTATCTATTTGTTTATACCACATTCTACACTCTAATAACTGTTTTACATGTGTGGAGGCCTTTGGTAAATCGACTTGTCCCATAACATTACGATGACCTTGCACTCCCTGTATTATTCCATCAGATACTACCTTTATACTAATAATTTCTCCATTAGCTAATTCACAGAGTACCTCCTGTCCAGTGGGTTCTCCTTTTGTTAAAACACTAATATCCGCGCCGGTGTCTATTAAATATCCCTCGCCCTCATAATTGCACCAAATTTTTTGGTTAGTTTCTTTTTGGTAAGCTATTCTATTTAGATGCTCCATAGTTGTTACTTTTGAGGCCTTTGGTGATTCTGCGTTGATTTTGACGGGGGATTTCTCTCTGTCTGCTCTTCCCTGTGTGTATAATTGTTTCTCCGCCTTGCCATTATTGTTTCTTTCTGTTCCTGAGAGAGCATTTTCCACTCTTCCCAAGGCACACGATTTGGGTCTGGTCCATTGTTGGCCCACTATTTGAGGCACAGGAGGAAACTGTTCAATTGGTGGGAGAGGAAAATTAAAACTTTCTTGCTCAGGTTTCCCTGTATCAGAGTGGTCTGCACCATTCACCTTCTCTCCACTTAATGTTATTCGCTTTCTGCAAAGTACTTGTTTAAACGGTGGGAGAGGAAAATTAAAACTTTCTTGCTCAGGTTTGCCTGTATCAGAGTGGTCTGCACCATTCACTTCCTCTCCACTTATTGTTATTCGCCTGCTGCGAAGTACTTGTTCCAATAGGGGTTTTCCCTTTTCTTCCACACTGTTTATTGAAGAAATACTGTCTAGTCGGTGGGAGAGGAAAATTACAACTTATTAGCTCAGGTTGCCCTGTACCAGGGTGGTCTGCACCATTTACTTCCTCCCCACTATCTGTCATTCGCCTGCCGCGAAGTACTTGCTCCAATCTTATTTGTTCTTGGGATTTCTCCACTTCCCACACATTGTTTACTGAGGACATACGGTCTGCTCCCTTTCTCTGTATTTGAAGACTCATAATAGGATTTTACGATTCACCGCACACGTAGTTGTATATGGTCCTAGACGGTGTCGCCAATCTGCTATATTCATGCTCGGAATATGAACGATAATCCCTCCGTAAATCCCGCAACCTCCTGTCACTGTTACTCTCCTGCCCGTAATTTACTAATCTCCACTCCGGGTAAGAGTATCGATACCTCCTTTGGTCAACTATTATAACAGCACCCGGTCTTACGTCCCTAGTCGTGTTTGGGCCAGCCTAGGCGAGGCGCCGTTCCTCAGGTTAATTTAAGCACCTTTTGACAGTTACCACTACTAAATCCTATCTTCAAGGATTGCCTAAATCAGACCACTTTCTTAACTGATCGACTTTTATCTATACCAAGTTTATCCTCTCGGTTGCTTTTATCTTAACCGAGTTTCAACTCTCGGTTGTGTTTGAACCTTTCTGATATTATTTCTATCTCTCCGCAGGTTCTCGCACTGATACACTCAGAACTGGTCACATATACACTGATCATGCCCCACGTTCGGGCGCCATGTCGGGAGTTTTATACTGGACGCCCAGCAAGGCTCCGTAAGGAATCCTGCTTTCGATCCTCGCACCACCAGTTGTGGACCTGCTTATTCACATATTAATACCACCTGGATTTTAATTAATTTGCCAGGCTATTCTTCAACATAAGCGATTCACTTCTTGTTTACAGCGGATGCTCGTTCGTCTATAAAATGGCTCCCGCAAGCTCTTGGATTTCAGTTCCTAGTTTTCTTCTATTTATTTGAGCGTGTCCCTAACCAATAAGCATTAGTCCTATACCCACAACCTGGTAACTTCCTTAGATGTGCGATCTAATTTTTAATTTAAGCTTTTGCAACACTTAAGCTTCTTTTTAAGATTTCTATCTTATTCCAATAAAGACCTTATACAATTAAATTTGAGACTTTTGTTATTAATGCTTTATCTGGGAAGGGATCCCAGACGACTCATGGAGTGCCACAGAACACATTTAGTTATAACACAGGCTGAACCTAATTCCTGCGCGGCTTCCAAACAGCTCCCAGGACACGCTGGTCTCTCTGGAGGTTTATTACCAAACTTACTTCAACATATTACACATACAACATCACCATCATCCAACATGGTTTTTACACTTCACCGACTCACTGGTCTCACAAATGAAGTTAAAATTCAACTTAATTAAACATTTCACTCACTGCACTAGGGTAAAATTAAACCTCATTAATTCACAACCCACTAATTCATTTATTTCAAAACCTAGCAATCCTACTAGAAGGTGGACAATCCAGAATCCTTTGTGTTTTCGAGCGTGGTGAGGATCTAAGCCCTAAGGCTACCCCTGATATTGATCTATGGCTTAAGTTAAAAATGTGGTTACTTTTGATTTAATCTCCTGATCGAAGTCTGGTTCCACTAGCTCAAAAGAATCAACCTTGTAGTCTTCAACAGAATCAATATGACTCAGGAATGCTGGGCCGGAAAACCAGTTAGTGGTTTGTAGGTCAGCTGCTAGTATAGGCCTGGTGCCATGGTCTGCTGGGTTATTGTCAGAACTGACATAATGCCATTGTTTTGGCATAGTGGATTTTCTTATTCGCGCTACTCTTTTGGCCACATACATGTGGAATCTTCTAGAGCTGTAGCAGAGCATGACATGACTGTCAGTGAAGAACTTCATAGCGTTCAACTTAACTTCTATTTCTTCAGTTATGAGTTGTCAATGGTTAGAACTGCTGCACATAATTCCAAATGAGCCACAGTGTGAGCAGGAAATGGTGCTCATAATGAGTCCAAATATTTTGGCGAAAGATGTACTGGTAACACTTTAAAATAATGGTACTGTAAAGGAGTCGACCAGGGAAAAGGGAGACACGGAGAGAGGTTGTTTGAATTGCCCGAACCTGGGATCCTTTAATA
>JAODUH010003564.1:0-11272 GCA_027564835.1 Typhlichthys subterraneus
CCAATTACCTCCTCAGTTGAGGTCAACAGTGTCCCATCCTTACTGTACACAGCTTGGATGGTTCCCCGCTTCCCCCTACTGAGGTGGCGGATGGTTTTCCAGAAACACTTTCAACAAGCTTTCTCTAGAATGATTTAGATACCTTTAATTTACCTAGGCTATTGAATGGGTCACCAAAAAATTGCCCTCCATATTTTCCTGAGCTGGAGCTGTCACTGATCTGAGCTATATTGGTTATAGTCTATAAATGCGCGAGATGGAAAAGAACGCCTCCGCTGGGGTTAGAGCATGCAGTGCTTTTAACACGGCAGATCAGCGGAGCTGCATGCTTTGTGGGTTTGCACATGTAGTGTACAATGGTCACGAAGCGAAAACTGTTCCGCCTGGCTCCAGACGGGGACCCCGGGCTTTCTCCGGGCAGGGTAACGTTTCCTCTCTTGCATTCTTTCATGAGGGTCTTCTGAACTATTCTTAGTCTGGCTCCTCACCTGAGACCACTTTGCCTCAGAAGACCCTAAAACAAAACAGCATTTGAGATTCCTAGTGGCAGAACCAAACAGTTGTAGTTATTTTTGTGAGAGAACTATTAAAGAAAAAGTACAATTCACATTTTTGATACAGGTGTGTGAATGCATTGTGTACCATGGCTACTGCAGTAACTAGCAAGAATGTGAGCATGAGTCTTAGAATTTGTGATTAGATTAAGAGTTGTCCACCTGCAATGGAGAATTTGAGAAGGTGTAACTGCTGTGTTTTCTTATAGGAGTTTGCAAATACTAAAACATTGATCATTTACTGACACGTGTGAGGACTACTTTGTACAACTACATTTTCACTGTCACAGATGCTCAGATGTTTTGCACCAATAATACCTTCATAGTGGCATCCTGGTTAGGGTGGTTTGCCTCACAGCCGACAAGCTTCTATCAGCTCATCTCTTTAGCCAATTATTGTTACATCTCTACATTGTATTATCTCTCACTCACACACCACTAGTTGTATCCTCCTTTTGCAGCTAATGTAACTCCAGCCATCCGCTTCTTCAGTAGTAGTTAGTAAAAGCAAGCTCTAATGGTTACTGCAGAAGTCATTTGAGTTCCACTTTGTGTGTATTTCAAACCAAAACCTCTTGGCATTCCATTGTGAAACACGTTGACACATTTCTTCTTTATTTTCGTATTTCGTATATTCTCGTTTTCATATCGTCTGAGTTGCCTGTGCGCACACACCTGCCCAGGGTATTGTTACACACTCGCACGTGCATATAGCAGCAGAGATGGAGATGACCTCTGACAGAGTTGCCCCTTGGCACACGCACACACTTCCGTGTGAAAATGTTTCTAGTGCTGTCACTCTTCAATCCACTTCATCTTTTCATCACATGGTTACCATGAATCAACAGTGTCCCCTGGTGTTTAACAGCTGTACAGCATGTGATCAGCATACATTTACGAACTGAATAGGGTCTGAGCAGGGTCTTGCATATTCTCAGCAAAGCAACTTCCGTCCATTAGCACTATGTTACATAAGCAACTCTGTGCTGAACCAAAATATATCAGACGATTAACTTAACAGCATTTTCTGGAAGGGAACATTCTAATCTATCTGTAATTCTGGTGCGACATTAGTGCAGTGCTTTATTCACTAATTTCAGTTTTTGCGTTAAATTTTAAGCAGTGACCCAAGGCAATGGCTATTGGTTGTGACATTTCTTGGTGTGTTTCAGGTGAAGAATGTGTTCAACATGACAGCCAAGGAGGGCAGAAAACGATCCGTCAGCTGCCTGGTCGCCGTGGGTAACGGAAACGGAGCCGCAGGTGAGATTGTGGTTGTAGTGGCGACGCTGTACATTGAAAATCACTGTGCCTGACAGGAGGTGGAGGATGTAATGTGTTGTACTCATGTCCTGCAGGATTTGCACTGGGCAAGGCAGGAGACAGGCCCACAGCCCTTAGGAAGGTAGGGCTCACATGCATAGTGTTTATGATGTCATCATTTCTAAGATAGAAGTTTGATGTTAGTATTAAGTTACTACCATTTTTACAATTACATTTAGCGTAGCCTACTTCATTCGGAAAGAAGATACAACGAAATAAATGAATTTAGATTCCAGTGATATTCAAAAAATAGCTGAATTGCACCATGAGAGGGCAGCATTGCCGTTTTGGTACTGTACAGTACCCAGATCATCTGTATAACAGCGTTTCAGGTCAACACTCTACATTCACATTGCAGCAACTGGAGACACACTGTTGATGGGTCAGTGAAATATTGACTCACAACATAAACTACTACAGCTACTACATTAGCCTAGTAGTACCAGTGTTCTTTTGAACTGTCCTACCTTGTCACACTTTTCTACCATAGAGCATGATTAGTTATTGTATATCTCTCAATCTGTTCTACAGATTTACTATCCTAGCACTACATTAAGGTTTTATCTACAGCCCGATATAAAGTGGTTTGTTAATGTGAACCAACCAGTTAATGTGTGGGTGAACAAGGTAACGTAGCACAGTCTAAACATCCTCTATTGTAGCCTACAGTACCTGTAGCAAAGTATGATTGATTATAATATTTTCTGTTTATCCAGACTAATGTAGCCAAATAGCTCTCCTACTGCTCAGCTCCTCTATCTTTCCCTTTGTGTTTTGGAGCAGTCACGATCATGCAAAAAAAATTTCAGACATTTATGTTTACTGCTACAACCATTTATAACTGTGTGTGTGTGTGTGTGACCTATGACTGTCCCCTACAGGCGAAGAATAGAGCTCTTCATTACCTGTACTACATAGAACGATACAATAATCACACCAGTAAGTCATCATTTGTACCAAAGTCACACTGTATTTGTAAAACGTTGACTAAATATACAGCCCAGCGGCAGAAATGATCTGGCAATAAAATGCTGTGCCTGCTTTCTTGGGAGAAGCATGGACCTAAGAATCAAAGATCTGGAGAGAGAGGGAATGTTCTCAGATTCACTGCTATGTGTTCTTCAACGTCATTCATTACACATTATAGAAGATTACTGCTGTAATCTATGCAAAGAGAGGCTGCACAATTTATTGAATGAAGAGGTGCCAATAATTATTGAATTTAATGAAATTATAATTTTTTTCTTGCAGATTATCAGTTTAGAAGTTATGTTTTTGACATTTGCTCATTTCTTATATTTGTCATGGGTGCCTGAATGTAATATGTATAGTATTACATTATGTGTGTTTGATAGTTTGGGGTCACTTGTTTTTGAGTTTATTTTGTTTATTAAAATATCAACTCTATCGGAAATACAATGTAGACATTATGTTGTAAATTACTATTGTTACTGTTATAAATTACTGCTGTAGCTGAAATTTTTAATGTAATATCTAAATGGGTGTACAGAGGCCTGTTTTCAGTAACCATCACTGCTGTCCTCAAATGGCACATTGTATTAGTTACTCACAGTAATTTTAAAGAGTTTCTAATGCTCAATTTGCATTAGAAAACTATTTAGCAATTACTGTGTTTGCACAGCTTAAAATGGTTGAGCTGATTAAAGATGCAATAACCCTGCATGTTTAGATTAGTTGAGTATCTGGAACATCAACATCCAATAGGCTCAAAATGTCCAGAAACATTTTTCTGAATTCAAGCTACTTGTTATGAGAAATGGAAGCTATACATTTTATTCATGAATATCTCTTTTATACCTGTTTGTAACAGTTTCTGAGGAGTCGGCCTTTACACTGTATGCTGTCAGTATATCTTTTTTTCTGTATCTCTTTATAGTTTACCATGACATTGAGTCCACTTTCAAGAAAACCACACTCCGCATGAAGAAACAGAACAAAGGTTGTGTGTGTGTGTGTGTGTGAGAGATGGATTTTGGCTTATTGGCTTATTTCTCCTTGATCTAATTGTCTCTTCATATCCTCCCCCTCTTCAGGCTATGGTCTACACTGCCACCGTGCAATCATTACCCTATGTAGACTGATTGGCATACAGGATATGTACTGCAAAGTAGATGGCTCTGTCAACCTGCTCAACGTCACCAGAGCCCTGTTCACTGGACTAGCCAGTCAGGTGAGATCCCACCCACATGGTGGAAGTTGTCTAGTGTCTTTTTGACACTAACATGAAGAAACGTTCGCACACACTAAAAGGTGCAGATGCTTCTATATTAAAGCTTCTCAGACCTTTTAGTGTGCGTTTCTTCGTGAAATTAGACAAATGAGACAATTGAATCCCCTTCTTCCTCCTCTATCATGTACTGTTTGTGTGTGTGGCTTTATATACCGTGCCTTACTAAGTAATTTGCTTCATTCAGTGTGTTCTCTTGTTTGTTCACTGCCAACTGGTTTCCCTGCTGCTCATCTCCCTGTACCTCCAGGAGACCCACCAGATGCTGGCAGAGAAGAAGCAGCTCCATGTGGTGGAGTTCCAGGCCCAGTGTGGCCCATTTCCCACTGTGGTGGCCACTCCCGAGCAGGGGGCGTGCTCCGACCCGGAGCCCCACAATGAGATCCCCAACACGCGGCTGCACTGGGCCGACGTATGTGCCGCGCAGGGGACCAAGCACTCGCTGTGGGCGGGCGTCAAACGCACCATCTGGTAGAGCCGGGACTTGTTTTGGACTGGTCTTGGCTGCTTGGGTTGTTTTAACCTCACAAGATGACCTTGTGAGGTGAGAAAACATTGGTTATCTGAAGCCTGTGTTCTGGTTGAGGATGACGTGGTCTTTGAAAGTTGTTAACATTGTTGTAGTTTAGTTATTTACCATAACATAACTGGCCTGCTACTTCTCAAAACATACAAAATAAGGGTTTGGTCAAATGTATGATTTCTTTGTAAGAGAGTGTCTCAACACTGGCCAATATTGTCAACCCTGTGCTTCTTCAAAATCAAATAAAATCCAATATAGAGCTGTGATATGTCGCTATTGGGTTGTCTTGCTTATATTTAAATATTAGAAGAAATATTAAATCCTGATCTTTGGCCAATCACATGCCTGATATTTATATTGGATGGCAGTATAAATAGTTTACATTGACGGCATTTGGCAGACTTTTATCTAAAGCGCCTTGTACGTGTTGTGTACTTGACGTAGTACATTTGTAATTAGTTGGACAGGTCATACACCAGTAATTGTAAGCAACCAATATTATTGAATAAGAGAATAGTTCCAGCATTTGGTCAAGTCTACTACCACGTCAATATACAATTAAGTTATCCAAAGTTCCTAGTGGCCTGAGAAGTGCTAAAGTAAAGAGCCGAATCCTTTTTTAAATTATTTATAAATAACAGAAAAAACATTTGAGTTAGAAACTTGAGTAAGCATTGATTGTTAGGTGGAGAGGTCGTGTGTCGAGGTGGATCGTGAAGAGATGTCTTGAGTCTTTTGTGGAAGATGGGAAATGTTCTAACGTTTCAGCAGTCCTGACAGTTGCTGGAAGCTCGTTCTACCGTTAGGGTGCCAGGACTGGTAACATTTGAGACCGATGAATATCAACCTTGATTTCAGCATTGACTTTTTCATAATTAATATCTTGTTTATTTGGTGCTGATATACATGTGAACAGTGATATATCAGCCATGTTGTTTTCCGATTATACATTTAACATGAATTAGGCCTACTTTCAGCAAAACTGGTCACATCCTCATACATCATCACATACTTTTGAAGCCTGAACCCTTCAATGTCCTTGACTACAAATCTGTCAAATAGTAACACGACTGATTTCCATATATTTTTATTCTGAACCCCTAAGATCCTCCCTAGCGGGTTTTTTCATTTTCCATACAATTTCCATTTACTCAACTTCTTTAGAAAGCCTTCCTCTATATGGGCCAGCCAGCGTCAGCTGGGTTGCTTATCTTGAAATATTTTTAAAGGACTTTTATAGTAGTAGAAATCTTTAATGTTTTATGACAGAAATAAACCCTGCCAGGTTAACACTGCCAACATTCTTATCTTACTTACTGGATTGTACTGTACACCTGTTTCAAACGTCTTGCAAAGATTTTCGTACACTTTCGGTATCCACAATAGATGTATTTCTGCGTATAGTGTACTGATTAACCTGTTCAATGCTACATGCAGTTTATGAACCATGGATTCTTACAATATTCCCGTAAGCAGCAAGCTGTAATGTGCTCTGACACAGTGAATCTTTACAAACTACAGATCTATGCATTTATTGGGGAGATACTTTGTTAAACCTACTGACGAGGTCAAAAATCTAATCTCCTTGGCAGAGAAGTATTTAAATATAAAATAAACAAGTAAACCAAACGACTGGTAAATAATACATTTTATAGAAGTGCTGCTTATATGAACAATACAGCATAAAATGGCCAAACTATACTATAGCAGTAGAAATGTATAACATTAAGTATTATTTAACACCTCATCAACCGAAAAGCTGTGGTATCTAAATTTCATATTGGCGTATGTACAACATGTAGGAATCGTCATCTGAATACATCTGATCAGTTTACATTAAACCAGAATGAAAAACAAGTCTTCATATTTGCATACTAGAATATTTTACAAGTAATGAAACAGTTTACATATTACTTATTAAAATCTGGATTCCATATCTTTTTCATCAGAAGGCTTTGCCGTCCTAAAAAGAGGGTTTGCCCTGAGAGTTCAACATGTTTTAAAAAGCTGAATTAAAACAAAACACCCAAAGAATTGGTGAGGCTTGTGTCTCTCATACAGCCACACCATTGACTGTTTGAGAACCACTTGGGGTTGTCTTGTTCTGTGTTGAACAACGGGGTGGATAAACTATAACACGATTGAGTCTGAGAGGGACCGTTTGCTACATTTCTAGTCTGATTGCAATGATTAACATGCTAGCAGGTGTATTCAGTTATACAATACTACACATGCAAACACACCCGCAGGGTTGGGGAGCTTGGTTTATGTTAAACCAACACACCTATCAGGAACACGTGACTGTTTAGTTTCGCTCACTCGCACACGCACACACACACACACAATATCCTCTTACCTTGGTAAAGCATGCCCTAACACATTTGTGCATGCCTACACACTGACCCCTGACATACTGTGCATGACCACACATATGCGCGCGCGTGTACACACACACACACACACAGCCCAGCAGTTAAAGTTTGTCCTTCAGTATTTCTTCCAGCGGATGGAGGAGAAAATGGCGTGGATGAAGTAGAGCAGCGTAGCTATAAATGCGAACACCTGGAAGACAGGACCAAATGCATGTTAAATAAAGCAGCATTTCCTAGACATGCGTTGGTGAGCGAAAGGTCAAGATGGCATGGTGTGTTGATGTGTTGAAGCTCTCATGGCCTAACCTGACACACCAGATGGTTTGTTTCACAGCCACCTGGGAAGTTGTCCTTGGAAAAGGACAGGTACTTGAAAATATGGGATTGAATTAACCATCTGTTGACAATATCACCGTCTGACTACAACCAATGTTTACATCTAAACCATGCCTGTAGCCAGGGATGGGCAAAAATGCATCAAAATGTATTTTAAAATAAAATGCCAAATACAAAAGCTTGTTGATATTTGATCTTGATCAAAATAACACCTTGTACTTCAATCCTGGGTGTTCCCTCAGAAGCAGCGCCCCACGCATTGCCCTACAAACACTGGATTATTATCAGTACGGACATGGAATGGGCAGCTAGCACACTGAGTAAATGTTGATTGCATTTGACAAGTGTGTTAGCAAGGTAACACAGCTCGGCCAATCAGAGAAGGAAACAAAAATGTATTGGAGAGAGGCTTCAAAGCTGGAATCACTTTATCTGTTGACTACCTTTAAGTGGACAATGTTTGAGAGCACACAACAACTTTTCTTAACAAATCTGACACACAGAATGCAACCAGTAAAGCTAATGCACATTTTGATCACTTTAGCGTTCACGCAACCATTCTGGATAGACAAATCAGCGACCACTGGGGGTGGCTAAATGTAATGATGTTAAAGCTATTGAAGCGACAGCAGCTTTCAGTGTGGAGCTGTGGAGCCCATATCTCCTACAGGAGAAGGACTATTGGACTTTAATAGACTCACACACCTTTCCTAACTCGTTACTCAGCTTACACACAAGGCCCAAGGTAGAACATGACATTTCTCCGCTCAAGGCCTGTAAGAGACAGCTCTGGGTGCCACACCCACACAGGGACAACATGCAAGCACACACTCCATACATGCACACGCCCACCCAATAACAAGGATGCCCCCATGTAATGTTACATGCTTTGTAAGAATACAGGTATAAATGTGAATACGTTACATGTATCTGTTATATCTTGATTTGATCTTTATCCATTTTTCCTTTGGCTTTTTCTGTATCTTTTATTTCATGTTTTATATTGTTGGCAAGCCTAAAAGGTGTGAAGCCTATTGTGTATGGCGTGATCAAATGCTTTAAGTAAACAGATTAGACAGGAGACAAAACAAAAACAAAATATGCAATGTTAATGTATATTTGCCTTTTATGGTTATTTTAACCAGGAGAGAGGCCAACAGAGAGAGCAGGAAAGGAGGGGTGAGCATTTAGAAAAGGGGAAAATATCATGGGACACATACGCTCAACAATTAGGAAAGATTATCAAATTAAGTGATTACGTCATTTAAAAAAAAAACTTAAATTACGTAAATTTACAAACTTATATTGGGGTATATTAGGATTGAACAAAGAAAATAGAAAGAACAAAGAGACAGAACAATGACGGAGCCAAGCAGAAATGAGCAGAAGACATTCAGACAGATACAAGGTAAAAAAAACAAAAACTAAGAGAGATGTGTTAGACCGAAGTTAAAATGAGAACTTAGTGGTAAGATTATAGATACAGATGAAATAATGGGCTTCTACTCACACACTGATCTGACGATCAAATGATGGAGAACAGTCTAATTGGACAACTCTCTTTTATATAATAATACTAACATTTATTTTAATCTAAGCCTTTTTCTAAATGCAAGCCCTAACGGTTGAGTAAAATGCAGTGTGATATTATTAAACTGAATGTTTTGGGAATCATTTAAACCTTTATTTGCTTTTGTTGGTTAAAGTTAAAGGAGAAGTATATTGTTGAAACTGCAAGTTGGTCATCTCCGGTCATGGACTGTCTATAACAAACACCATGTTCGAACATAAGAATGCTCATAAGTGTATGAGGTACCAGAGCACCCTAGGCCGAAGGGTGGTGATCAATTTTTGGACACTCAAGTGAAGAGAGGAGCTGGCTACTGACCACCATCTAGTGGTGAGTTGGGTCAAGGGGTGGGGGAAGAGTCTGGACAGACCTGGTAAGCCCAAACAGGTAGTGTGGATGGACTGAGAATGTCTGGAGGAGGCCCCTGTCTGTGTGAACGCACACCTCTTCTCTGGCATCCCTGTGGAGGTTGCGGACATTGAACCTGAGCGGGAAATGTTCAAAGCTTCCATTACTGAAGCTATGGCAGACAACTGTGGTCTCAAGGTCTTAGAGGTCTCAAGGTCTTAGGGGCCTCAAGGTGCGGTAACCCGGTGGACACTGGTTGTCAGGGAAAGCGTCCGACTGAACAAGGAGGCCTTTTGGGATATGTTGTCCCAGAAGATGGGAGGAGGGGGATATCACTGAGGTAGTTAAACCACTTCACAGTAACAAAGCCCCAGGGATTGATGATATCCGCCCAGAAATGCTAAAAGCTTTGGATGTGGAGGGGATGTTTTGGATGACATGCCTCTTCAACATCGCGTGGAAGTCGGGGACATTGTGGCAGACTGGGGTGGTGGTTCCCCTCTTCAAAAAGGGGGACCAGAGGGTGTGTGCCAATTATAGGGTTATCACACTACTCAGCCTACCTGGTAAACGTCTACTCCAAGGTGCTGGAGAGGAGGGTTTGGCCAATTATTTAACCTCAGATTGAAGAACAGCAATGCGGATTCCGTACTGGTCGTGGAACAACAGACCAGCTCTTTACTCTCGCAAGGATCCTGAAGGGGGCCTGGGATTATGCCCTTCCAGTCTATGCTATGAGTTTTGTGGATCTGGAGAAGGCGTATGACTGGCACCGGGAGATACTGTAGAAGGTGCTGCGGGAGTATGGGGTGAGGGGGTCCTGTTTAAGGGCAATCCTTATATGTCCAAAGAGAGAGCTGTTTACAGATTCCAGGGCTGCGATTTGTCACCAATCCTGTTCGTGATATTCAAGGACAGGATATAGAGGCGTAACCGTGGTGGGGAAGGGTTGTGGTTCGGTAGCCTGGGGATCTCATCGCTGCTTTTTGCATATGATGTGGTCCTGATGGCATAATTGGTCTGTGACCACCATTGGTTCGCAGGAGAGTGTGTTGGGATGATGATTAGCACTGCTAAATCTGCCATGGTTCTCAGCCGGAAACCGATGGAGTGCCTACTCCAGGTGGGGAATGAGTCCTTACCCCAAGTTAAGGAGTTCAAGTACCTCTGGGTCTTGTTCATGAGTGAGGGGACTATGGAGCGAGAGATTGGCCGGAGAATCGGAGCAGCGGGAGCTTTATTGCAATTGCTTTACCGCACCGTTGTGACAAAAAGAGAGCTGAGCCGGAAGGCAAAGCCCAATAAAGTAAGCAAAAACTAATACATGTTTTTATTATATTAAATAAACAATTATTGAATATACATTTCAAATTTAATAATACAATTAATAATCTCTTTGTTTTTACTTGTTTTTGTCAGTAAAAGTTATATCCCCATTGACCAAAAGTGAACATACATATTTGACCGACCAACCCCCTTTATATGCATGAAATGGTTTGGTCCTGCCTTAGCGCACTTCTCAGTGATGGTGTTTAGTTGCAGTCAGTAGATGGCTAGAAATAGTGATCACAATGTTACATAATAAACCAAAATCTGTTTTTCAGAAAAGGAAAGAGAGAAATGAGAGAGCCCAAGATTAGGGTGTCAATCTGTAACCAAGTTTTTCACCAAGAAAGGTGTGTAAGCCTAAAGTCTATGGAGGACCAGGACTGCCATAATAAAAAATAAATAAATAAAAGTATAAATAATTAAATAATTGAAAAAGATAATTTAAAAAAATAATTAAATTTTTGTATTAAAAAGGCTATTTCTGTATTTTACATGCATTTATTTAATTATTTTTACATACATTTATTTATTCTTAAATGTATGTATTTATTTAATTTATTTGTACATAGATTTATACAATATTTTATGTATTTATTTCCGTGGCCGTAAATGTTAAGAAGGTAGGCGGTCCTACCTCAGGCCACAGCCGGATTGGTTATAGGGGTGTGT
>JAODUH010003565.1:0-11271 GCA_027564835.1 Typhlichthys subterraneus
TATATTAGTTATTGAGCATAGTATATTATTAATACATTAGCTTAATTCATGATAGTTTACTTGGCTTACTGTAGGCTTTATGAATATATTTCGCGCCATTCAGGGACGTTTTAGCACACTAACAAAGTTATTTTCACCCGATTTAATGATTTATTTGCCAGCAGTAGCACTAACTATACCAAAACGTTTTGTCCCGTCGAATCATATCGCTTTATTTCTATAGCCTAATTTAAAATCTAGCAATATGTAGGGTAGGACAATCTGCCAAGGCAGGACAGATGGTCAGAACACCGGATCCAACGACCTCTGAAATCCTTTTCCCAATTCAATTTTCCCAATTCAATCCTTTTCCCAATTCAGGTGACCTCCATTAGGTTTGACCTAATGGAGGTCCCATTAGGCCAGTGCACCTGAATTGGGCTACCCAATAGGTCAGTGCACCTGAATTAGGCACATTTTATTTTAAGCCCTTCTCAGGCTAGGAAAGTCACAAGCATGTAACTTTAATAAATGGACTTACTAGTCATTGCAAACAACTGGTGCAAGTGTGGTGAAGATTGGACAAAGTGCATATTTGCCTCAAGGCTTAGGACTTAAGCCCCTTAAGTTAAGCCAGCGTTATTTTTCAATTGATTCCAATGGGAGAACCGCGTTTTTCCAGGCTTCTAAAAATGCCAGGAACGTGGCGTGGCGCTGAGCGTTTTTTCCACGCCGAACACCGGGCGCTGTGCGTTTTTTCCACGCCGAACGCCGGGCACCGAGCATTTCTCAAATTGAAAATTCAACTTTGGGTAAAACGCCACATCATGTTTCCTCGGCCGTGCAATCTCAGCGGTGAAGGGGCGGGACAAATACTACGAGCAACCGTAACATCCTACTTCTTGCACACAAGGACAACAACAAATGATAAATTGATAGTCAGGTGACATCCCCGGACTACCACAACAATATTAACACAAACAATAATGTATAGAATATTGCAAATGAAATAATTTGATAACACAAACTAGCATTTATTTGCAAAATATGAATTCCCACGGAGATTCTGTTTCATAGCAACCAAAGCATCTCAGCTGAAAGAAAGGCTGCGCTTCCAAAAACGCTTCATAGCGCTGACAGTTGGGCTTTTTCAGTAGACCGACCAGGGTTTTCTGCCGCGGAAAAAAGCTTTGGTGGACACGCGGCCTTAGGTTGAGGATGTTGTCAATTGCCAACTTTGTTTCGATCAGCTCCAATCTTACGCCATAGATTGGCAGTGAAGGATAGGTGCTAAATCCTGAATCTCAGCTTCCAATTTTTCTCCTGGGCTGAGATATTACCTAAATTGGGTATATTCTTTTTAGGCATATTTTAGGCTAAGAATTTCTCAGAACCATGTGTGATCTGTTCCAAACTTACACAATAGATTGGCATTGTAGGGTAGGTGCTAAATCATGACTTTCAGCTTACAATGTTATTCTTGGGCTTAGATATTGAAAGACATTGTTTTGCCACATTCAGGTGCACTTGCCCAATAGCGCGGACCTGAAATGGGTAGCCACATTCTCAGGTGCACTCCCCCAATAGAGTTTTTGAATTTAGCAATGTCGATGTGACACAGAGAAGTAGTAAGCCTTTCAAAGTTATCTTCCTGGGCTGTATTGGCTAAAAAAGAGAGAGGGGCGGGGAAACAGGCGAATGAGAGAAACGTGCATATGTTGCGTAGATTACTGCACAGTTTGTTTGGTAACGCCCCTATGAGGATATGGCGCACTATGTAGTATCAGCGAAATATGCAAGGCAAGGAACTGATGTTGATCGCCAGTACGGTAAACAAACCGTAAGTAAAAGTTTAATGTTCAACATTTGCAGATGACCAAATCTGTAAATCAATTTTTTGATACAGTAACTGCAGGCTACCATAGCATAAACAAGTTGAGTCTGCAGGACAGGCATATTATCAAGAGTGATGTGGACATCAAAACTACATTAGATTAATATAAGATATTGTTCAGAAACCATAAACGGATTAGAAATAGGCTGCTTAAATAATGTGTTGATTTACTTACCTAAACTTTGCTCATTGATAAAGACACATTCGCGTGTCATACCGAAATTGTATCCCCTGCCAGACACGGGTTGCCGTTTTTGGTACCGCGAGTAATAATGTTTTAATCTGGGTCAGTGTCATATCATACAAAACATTTAACGTTACGTCCGTGATAATAACAAAGATAGAATATGTCTTTGTTTCATTTTAACGTTTCTTGTTTAACCGAATAGCCTATCACTTTGTGTTGTTGCTAGCAGTTAGCAACCTATCTATCATAGCCCTGTAGCGGCAAGAACCCTTAATTCATTAATACGTGCTTATGGTAGAGATGGCTGCGATGTTCTGCTATGATATAATTTAACCTTCATTCATGAAATAATGGGCTTAGTAGATACATGGCTGGTTATCAAAACGTAACACTGTTCCTAAACAGGGTTGTGTGACCAAGCTGCTGCTGTGTTGTTGACACGAACAACATTGTACTACATTCTGCCGCCTGAATCCTTTACTGTAGTCTTGACAGCGAGGCAGAATTCATGCGAAATATTATCACCTTGAAAACACTGCTGAAGTTAAACAATATGTGGTCCAAAACCCATAAAACTATGTTCAAACCGTTTGAGTAGCCTGCACCGGTACTAACAGTAAAACAGTCGTAGCCTCACATCAACACAGCTACGTGGAAGTCGGGGCGGGAAGTGACTTGTTACATTGAAAGCAACAGTCACTGAAATCAGTTATCTAAAGAGTTGTTGTACGATGTGCTATTCCACATAAACTATGGTATTTTCATTTAAGCTTGTCAACTACATTGCATTGAGAAGTCAAGGAACTGTGTCAACAAGTGAAAAGGAGCATGAAATGACTCCTTTAACAACACAACATTTTTACATCAATGAAAACAACACTCATACTTAAGCAGGAACCTGAGATTGTCACATTCAAAGTACAAGTAAAAAGAAAAGCAGTGCATCGTATGCATTTTAAATAAAACATCTAATGTAGGATCATGTAGGATACTGGTCTATTGTTATATTCTTCTGATTAGGGATGTCAATAATTTATTAACTGTTTTACCGATTAGAAGCCAACAGAGAGAATAACACATCTCGTCCTTCAACTCTCTACTAATTAAAAAGTGACAGCTATTAATTAGTATCAACATGATATTAAAAAAGAAATGAAACAGAGATAAACATTTTCTTTTCTTTAATATGCCCGACTTGCATATCATTTTACTAGTTATAATGCAGGTGTTACATTTTAAAAAAAATTTTTGCAACCCTTAAAGAAAAAGTTATTTATGATCGTGGTCTGTCATGCTTTGACATATCAAATGGGTTGCAGAGTTGGGATTCGCACATCCGCTTTTTTCATTATACTGCGGCTGTTAAAATTGTGTTATTTATTTTATGCTTATGCCTAAAAGATAAAAAGGTATTTATGATTCGGCAGGTCTGTTGTGCTTTGAAACCCCATCTGTGCTGAGCTGGGTGGGTGTATAAAAGCCCTGCCGGGGTGTGGCAATTAACTACTTCTGATGAACAGCTCTTGTAACTCCACAGGTAAAAAGTGTGATATATGACATTTTGCTGTGAGGCATCACATACAAGGGTCCTGCAAAATCTACACCTGTTACATCGAACGGTTGGGATTCCGTTACTCGATCTCTAGTCAATGGTGCCATGCACTGTTGTCCTGCCTTGACTTTAGACCTGCGGCAAATCAAACATTGCTGCACTGTTCGTTTAGTCAGTTGTCTGCCCCTCAATATCCAAAATGTCTCTCTCACTTGTGTCAACGTGTCTTGAAGTCCTTATTAACTTCATTATGCAATGTTTTTATGAGTTGGGTTGAGTCGGTTCCTGAAAGAATATGCGGGTGTTTTTGTGTGTAGGCCCAGTTTGTTTCTTGTAGCCTCCCTCCAACGCGTAAAAGTCCAGAATCAAGAAATGGTTTCAAGATGAAAATTCTTGAGTTTGTGTTAATCTCCGTCTTATTCAATAGATAATTCTTCTCCATTGAAAAACTTGTGTTTTGAGAGATGTTAATCCAGTACTTTTCTGCTTCTTGGATTTCCTTTGTGCTTAACGTACCAGTGCGCTTTTCCTGGTCGCGTGCGTTATGTACTTAACGATTATGTCTGCCATCAATGCCAATGCTGTATTGTCTGAACTTCACTAGTATACTCAACAGGTCAGGGCTTAGATTTGGACCTGTGAGTATACACTCATTCAGTAAGCGATTCTCTCTCTTGTGGGATGAAGCGTCAAACACTTGTTTTTTGTTAATTACAGCATGATGTGGCATATAATAAATTGGATTATCTGACTGTTGCAATTGAATTTGCTCTACTATACCTTCTGTCAGATATTCTTGGATCACTTCATTGTAACTACAATACAAGTCAAGGTGATTTTGGAATTTTCTCAACAAATGCTTGAAACGCTTTTCTGCTGTGGCATAGTTGAATGTTATTGCGACTTTGTCTTCTCTCCATGGTAACCGTACCTCATATCTCCCATTCACGGACTCTTCAAGCCCTTTCAGTACAACGGCGCTCTCTGAGTCCGGTTCCTTTTCCATGTGAAGTCCGAGGGATTCCACTTCCCAAGAACTCTGCAGTTGATTTGATATTTCTTTTTCTTCTCCAAGACTCTCCCTACGTCAGCGGGTTCTGGACATTTGACATCGAGACTGTTCCTTGTACTAGCCATCCAAACTTGCTCTCCAGCGCCACCAGTGCGTCATCCAGTCGTTCCATTCGTCCAGTGACTATTTTCCAATAATGATCCAAGCTATTCAGTTTCCATTCCCCTGAATTGGGTGTCTGCAAGTGACAGTCCCTTCTCTTGCAGTGTTTGTCTATGTTGTTCGCTTGCAACCTTTAGATTTGATGTGCAAACACCAGGATTCTCTAACAATTCTAATTTGACTACAAAATTGTGTTTTAGACTTCTTAAACGCACCTTAACTCTCTTGCTGGTTATTCGTCTAGGGTTTTCTAAGCCAAATGTATGGAGATTTAATGTCTCTTCACCTAATATTGGTAAATCTAACGCTCTTGAAATATCTTTAATAAAACTGCGCTGGCTCCGCCCATCTAGTAAGCATCGTGCTATTTGACTTTGATTGTCCGTATCTATCCAAACTGTCGCTGTTTGTAATAAAACTTTGCCTCATGAGTTGCCTGATGGTGAAATGGATACAACTGCATCTACGGGGTTTTCACTATTCTGCCTATTTACAGTATTCTGTTTAGCTTGCTTGCACACTGTTTTTGGTGTCTGTTACCACACTCTACACAGGAGACTCCTTGCGCTCTACAATTACACGCAAGGTGTCTGACACTTAATACACATAAAGTCCTTGTTTTAATTTCTCTCTCTTGGTATCAACATTGAATTCCAAACAGTTTTTTGATTTATGTTCTTTTCTACTGCAAAATACATGGTGACTCCTCGCCTGTATTTCCTAGGAAAAATGTTGATGTTGTAGTTGCACTCTGTGGCCTTTTTATTCTATGCGCCCAAACCTTGTCTCTGTCCAGCACTTGTCCAGTTTCTTTTCTCTATGTTAGTGTTGTCGTTCTTTCTCGGCACTCAACTTCTTTTTTCAAGAATGCCATGAGCTCTTTTACTTGCAAAACAGAACCATCAGCTCTAAGGCGTGTAAACTCCAGTGTTATTTCTTCGGGAAGGAGTTTCATTAGTACTGGGCATAATAGACTTCCATATGCATCTGACACGACTCCCATAGCATCCAGACTTCTTACTTGAATCTCACATTAATCATACAATTTTCGTAATGCGGATATATCTGTGCATATTCGTACTGGATTCAGGTTTAACAGTTTATTCATATGCGCATTGATAACTAAGTCTTTCCGTCCAAACCGTTCAATAAGCATTTCAATACCGCTATCATAATTGTCATCTGGTAAAGCCAATCCAGTGACTACATTAGAAGCTGTACCAGTAAGAAATTATTTTAAATAACTAAATTTGTCAGCTTTCGTAAGCTATCGTTATCATGAGTAGTAGATTTATATTGATTCCAAAAGTCTTGCCATTGACTTACATCTCTGGAGAATCTTTCAATTACCATCTTAGGAAGTCTTACTGTCTGTTCTGTTATTCCTCGATTCGTTGTGGCTTGATAGTCTGGGCACGCTTCTGTTGTCTTCATTTTTGCAAACTATACGTTTGACCCGAGTTTTCCTTTTTATGACTTCATCCATATATTCCATAGCAGAACTTACTTCCTCTTCCAGGTTTTCCTCCATTGTTTCTGCTTCAATGTCATGATCATACTCCAACAAGTTTCTTTCCTTTAATTTCAATTGATCCATACATTCTTCCAGAATATCTGTATCTGGGTATTCCGTTGCCAATACTCCATCAATCTTGTTGAGTGACTTTCTTACAGACGTTCTGACTGTCCCTTTTATTTTCTTCAACCTGGTAATCCGTTCAGACATATCTTCTTATCTTTTCTCGTAACTTCTTTTGAATCAATTCTCCCCGGGTTTCGGCACCATTTTGTAAGTGCGAGAAAAGATGACCATAACTCCAAATATGCAGACTTAATTTATTTAATATTTCTTCAGGTTTTACATTCGGTTGTTTGCCAGTCAGATTCTACTACTATCTTCTTTTTCTACACCTTACAGGTCTGTGTGGTGCGGTGGCTTCGACCCCAGTGGTTGCAACAACCCAACCATTATCCTCACTAACAGGAGCTATGGGCACACATGTATGGGCTTGTCACTCAGACAAATTTCATGGCATTGATTTTTAGGTCTGGACTACTACATTACATTTACAAACATGCTATGCCATGATGTCTTGGCTGTAGAACAGTTAACTAATTTACAGTAAAATACTGATTTGATTCGTATAGTGGTTCTACAGTATATTGAACTAATGTATAGTGGTCAAGGGTGCAATGCCCTCGTGAGCCACATGGGGCAGTTGGTGGGCCGCATTCGAATGGGCCTGCCATAGCCTAGTCACATTGGCAAAGTACATGGAAGGTTGGGTGAGCAGTGGTTCATTTAAAGCAAGTCACTGAAATTAAACTATTCTGAAAAGCCTGTATAAATGGGCTATTGAATGAGATCTTACAATTCATCTATGGGGTATTTTCACCTAAGCATGTTACAGACCTAAAGCAAATGTGTCAACATGTGGAGAAGGGGTATGATTTGTACCCTTTAAATTAGAATGTCAACAAAAGTGACATATAGGAGACTTGCAGGGGTTTAGTCTTAAAGAATAAACAACTCCTAAAAGAATAAGCTACTTTAATGTGAAAAGGTTTGTTTTGCTGCAATTATGTCAAGCTACATTTAGGCTATAAATTGTGATGTATTTCATTTAGACATACCACTGGGCCAGGTGTTGTACCGCCACTTCATAATTATTTTTTCATCAGGCACCTATAGGGAACACAATACGGAACAATACGGAAGCACAGGACAGGATTGGGGGCTTCTAAGCATAATCAAACAATACAATTGAAAAGTGAAAATTAAACATAATACAGGATATATACTGTATATAGTCAATGATAACATTATCAGGTAAAAGTAACTATGTATGATCTTATCGGCCATTAGATGTTATACTAAGCACCAGCATCTCAAAAACAGGAGCATACTCTGCTCAGGATGCAATTACTACACTATATTTACATAGAAAATATTAGTTTGCTGCTGTATTACATATTTAAAAATGTGTATAGGACCTTTAAAGACAAGGTGGTTTAAGAAAGCCCTTACCAACTCAGTGAATTCGCCAAGAACATTTCCATCTAGCAGACAAAACTTTCCACCCCTTTCACCTTCCACTGTAGCAGGGGCATGTGTGAATGCCTGAACCATCTATACAGGAGGAAAAACACTTTATCTAGAACTGTAGACACCAGAACATACTAAACCACACATTGAAGAAATTACATGAACATACAGAATAGATTGCTAGAACAAATGCAGGAAAAACAGCCTGGCTCTGCCCAACTACTGCTCTCAGCTCAATTTTGGTTGAGATTATAGTCTGGAAACCCTGGTCATTTAGCATTTCCCAAGCCACCTGGATGAGTATGGAGGACCAATTCTGCCAAAACTAAAACTAAATAAATAAATAAAAGTATAAATAAAAGGACTTCCGGTTTCTGTCGACATGTGAGTCTGCGAGGTTCTGAGCTCTACGGGCAACTTTAAAATATTGCAATGTTAGAGTGTAAATATTAATATTATTGTACATGCACTATTTATATACCGTTACTGACATATTTGTTGAACAACTTGGGCAGAAAAAGTACGTTTAGTATGGCCCGTTTATCTTGTAATGATGGCTAATTGTGACAAGGGCAAAGCCGTCATTGGTAAAGAACTGGCCAGCAAGGTTCATATACTCTCCGCGGGCTCTGTGGAAAAGATAATGACGGTGATTTAAACGTTGAGCACTAAAATGGACACTCAAACAGCCGCACTCTGTCAAGAAATAGCCTCCATCCGTGAAGAGTTACATTCAACCGTCGTCTCCTTACAGACTGCTACTTCGCAAAACTCTAGACGTATTGACAAGTTGGAGCATTCAGCTACAGAATGGAGTTCATCTGTCATTGTCCTGTAAAGTAAAGTTAAAAGCCTATAGTCAGATGTGTGTTCATTGAAGGAAAAATGTATGGATCTGGAAAGGATGAAGTCGCTGACAAAATATCCATCTCATTGGCATTGAGGAAGGTATAGAGGGGAACATCCCTCTGGAATGTGGCTATTACCCTTATCTGCTTGTATCCTGAGTGATTACCATACCTTTTATGTTCATTATAGACTACCCCTTCTTGACCACTACTTTGAAAGGCTCTCTAGCCTATCTGTATAAATGTTTTGTTTGTGTCTCAACTAACACAGAAGCATTTCTACATTGCATGTTGTATGTGTCAACATTATGACAATGACGACTCATAACTAAATTATTGTGATCACCTATAACATTAGAATTGTCTTTCCCCCCCGATCATAAACTAATAACATGCCAATGGAGATTTAACTCACTTGCTTTGTTTGATGATTCTTTAATTATTTTTTTTTTTTGCCTCCACAAGAAAGCTTTGAACTCACAACCTTCAAAGTTGTGACAGAGTTGATAAACCGGTACGCCATTGTAGATACTGCAGTAACAGCATTTTTTTCCTTCAAAAAATATAATTGAACCGCATTGAATTGTACTATTCCACCAGTAGATGGCAACATGAGACCATAAAGGGGGACCTGCTCTAAAATCATATGGCCTTTTGTGAAACATTGAATAAATATTATTTAGATATTTATTATCTGCTTTTTGCAAAACATATCTGTTCCAAATAAAAGGTCAGAGATGTAGGATTTTGACATAATCATGATAGAATGCTGAATGGTTGTAATAAGCAGATATCAAGATCATTTAAATATTGTCTTCACAGTCAACAGACCTCCAAACTATCCTTTAAATTTTGAAAAGCTTAAGTTTCACCAACAGTTTGAATGTAATTTTGAAGCTGAAAAAAAAAGGGTTACTCCCAGCTGAATTTGAACTGCCTACCTTCCTATCTGCAACAGGCTATCTTATTCACTCGGCCATTGAAGCAGCTGTAACTGAAAGGCCTCTTTTTTTTTGTTTGTTTTTTTTCAAAACATAAATATGAACATTTGAATCTGACATATTCAAAAGTATGGTATTGAGATGCTTTATACAGAATTCCGTTCGAATCTCAGTTGCAGTCTTGGATGAGTTGTTCAAAATAGGTTTTTCAGACTTTGAGATTGCAGGATTACAAACTGACACAGCTGGATTCGAACCACCTACCTTTTTGTATTGCAACATTCCATTTTACCCGCTCAGCCATGGAAACTGTTCTATGTACACATTTGTTTTGTCCTAAAAACAAAACATTGAATTTCATAGTGTATCACAGTGAAAGTTGAAATATGATTATTATATGTAATTTGTTAATCGTTTTGATTAAAATCTAACAATTATGATGCCATACATTTGTATACTATTTAGGATGTTGATTGGACATTCAGCGTGAATTATTTAGGCCACTAATTTTGTGACCTCATAACAAAACTGACCAAGTAAATAAACAAAACGGTTTTAGATATCAAAATTCTTTGAACAATTTGTGATCAGCCTGGTCTGTAGATGCTATAATCAAAATTTCATTTGAATCTGAGTAGCAGTCTAGGACTAGTTGATCAAAGTAGGTTTTTCATACATTGTGAAAATGCATGAAATGTAACTTGCAAAAAGTCAAAATTATGAAATTTGATAAAAGTACTTTGTAGAAAACATACGAAAAGGGAATTTTGAATTTAGGTCCAGTACTTTTTGAGATATTGGCTAAAATGTAAAAAGTGTAGGTTGTAGCGCCACCTATTGGCTATTTGTCCCAATGTTTTGTAGCAATCTTCGTTGTGACATCATAGATACATGTACCAAATTTCATGTCGATTTGACGTTCACAGCGGAACTTACATGCTTTTGAACTTCGATTAGCCGTTTATCGGCAATATCGGTGAGCCAGCTAATTGGCACTAGGAAATATATGCAAATGGCCAAAGGTATAAACTGAACTAGAAACATTTGTGTTATATTTTTAAAAATTCTTGAGGTAATAGCAAGTGGCAATTGTAGCGCCCCCTATGGGTGAAATGTTACGAAATTTGGGTATCGTCTAAAGATTTTCAAAGAAAATGTAGGGTTAGGGTTAGGGTTATGCATTTTGCATAGTGCCATAGCGCCACCTATAGGCGCAGTACCTTGAATTTGGGGCTCTGAGTAGTGGGGGCAATTTATGGTCATGTGTTGAAGTTTGGTGTTTCTGGGCCTTACAGTTTTGGCTGGCCAAACAGTTTTTTCCTGGCCAAACACGTTTAGCGAAGAATAATAATAATAATGATTAAAGCTGCAAGCAGCATTGATAGGGGTCAAGCAGACAGCAGAGTCTCATTGGATGACCTTAGAAAGAGGTCAAATATGTATTTTCCACATAGACATGTTTTATCTTTTTATTTATTCTTTGCAAGTGCATTAGGTTAGGTGAGGTTGAGGTCTAACAGGACATAAATATAACAAGATTAGTCCTGCTCACCCTCTCTCCTTATAATATGACAAACTGAGCCTATATGTATTAACTAGCCTAATAGAGAACCTGTGGAAAAAAGGTAAGACACAGTGAAATTGATTAGA
>JAODUH010003566.1:0-34047 GCA_027564835.1 Typhlichthys subterraneus
GTGTGTGTGTGTGTGTGTGTGTGTGTGTGTGTGTGTGTGTGATTTTATGAGCAATCCTGTAAAGTGTGCACATTTCTACTTCTGGACCTCAGGTGTTCCAATGGCGTCAGCTGGAGAACCTCTACTTCAGAGAGAAGAAGTTCTCTGTGGAAGTCCATGACCCCAGAAGGTAAGTTTATATCACAGTTGTTTTTTTTTTACTCCTCCCTTGAGCCAGGGAGCCAGTTATAGGATGTAGATTTACACACCATCTGTTGTTCTTTGTTGACCGTGACAAAGTCATGGAAAATAATGGCACCTGTGGAAATTGTTTGACTAGCTTGTTCAGTTATTATATTAAATGTAAATGTTTTGTAGCTTGACTACACTCTGCTCTAGGTAGAAGTTGAGTCTGCTGACTTCTCTTTTATTGCTATTATACTGTATATTTACCGTACCTATCAAACTTGAAAGAGGTTCAAATCAGGCACATGGTGCGAAAACGTGAAAAAGAGAAATTGGGACTTAATTCTGTAATAGTCGCAGGGTTTTTCTTGGCAATAGAGCGAGATATTGGGGATCTCCCCGTGGGGTCCCGCTGAGATCAAGAAGCTGATTACACACACGCAAACACACACACTTGAGCACACACACACAACCACCACACACACACACACATAGTGAGCCAACCACAGAAGGATGGATGACTGTGTGAAAGCTGTTTTGCGGAGGAAGTGACCTCTCTTGTGTTTGTTTAACATTCCTACAGATGTGGAGTGTTATTCTGCAGACGAGTGAAGGGGGACCGGGAGAGAAATAGAGAGAGAGAGAGAGAGAGAGAGAGAAAGAGAGAGAGAGAGAGAGAGAAAGAGAGAGAGAGCGGTAGTGTTTTCTTTTTAAGGAGGCTGTCATTAGTGTGAGCTGTTGCTGGGTTACAGTTATGTGTTTAAATCAGGACCAGACAAGCAGCCAGGACTCACACAATGTGGGTGGCATCCTTTCTGTCTTTTTGCCTCTCATCATGTAGGGGTCATTTTATTTGTCACTTCCTAGCAGTGGATGTATTGTCAGGACAGTTCTACTAAAAGACATATCAGCCGTAGCAGGATTAGTAGGCCTATGAGGTGAAGTACTGCAGTATTGTTGTAGTGTAGCAACAGCAGTACCGTAGACTCACGATGTTCCGTTTTCCACTTTAACTCACTGTGTACCGGACACTTGACGTAAAACTCGTCACAGAAATCAAATTACGTCACGGTCAAAAATGTTATAAATACTGGTAGAGAATGTGTTTTCTCCTGCTTTCAGCCAAATCACATTGACTACAATCTGATATTTGGTTTAGACATCTCAGTTAGTAATGAAGCTCCACCCAGCAGGCTTTAGAATGGTGCGGGAGAGACAAATATGAATGGAGTTCTATGGGATGAACCAGCCTATACGGGGAAAAGCGTTTTATAACTTTTTTTAACAACATAAACTTTTAAATTGGAGAATAACAAATCGAAGTATTTATCAAACAAATAGTGTCACTTTTCCTTGGCTCAAAAATCAATAAATGTATATTCAATTACATCAAACTAATTACTATAATGTAGGGTAAGTATCCTGCAATTGTCTTGGGTTCATGTTTGTCAGTAAAAAATGTTTAAATATGTTGTATAAAGCGTTGGAAAGAGCGGTGCCTGGTGGCGAGAACCAACCGCTACAGCGTTAGCATTGAAGAACGGAACACCGTGAGCTGGTCATGGTGTTCCGTACAGTGGTGGAAGCGGTCAATTTTCTTTTAATAAACAAATACTATTGGTCCAAAAGCATGTCAGTCAAAGGTGAAAATGTTGCCAAGCCCTTTCTGGCAACAGTGATGCAATCAGATTAACTGTAGCTTTGTTGTTTCTTGTTGGAGCCTCGTTTAAAGTCCGATCCTGTCCGGAATACCGTGAGTCTACGGTAGTTGTACATTAAGAAATAAATAAAGTGTTCCACTTCACCGCTTCACACACAGGTTGTGTGTATTTGTTGGCCACTGGAAACTGTACCACACACATTTAACAGAAAGTAGCTCTACTCTACTGATGTGTGTCAATGTGCAAAATGCTAGCTATGCTCAGGTGTTAGTTATAAACATGTAAATGGAATGCCCTCGCTCAAAAAATTGTTTTGCATTGTGATACCAGGTTTTTACCATGACATATTATCCCAGTATAACATACAGTAACAAAGTTATGGCAACATGGTAATGTATGTCAACATATTGTTTTCAGTGTATATAAGGAGGCCTTGTGTCCGCTCCAACTGTAGGGCGTCGGTGACGAGAAGGACCTTTGGGCACAGTGGCATCGCCGTTCACACCTGGTACGCCTGTCCTGCCCTGATCAAGTCCATCTGGGCCATGGCCATCAGCCAACACCAGTTCTACCTGGACCGCAAGCAGAGCAAGGTCCGTTAGAGACCCAAGAAACACGCCTATACTTTAGACACATTGACCGCAGCCTTTCAGAACAAAAGCGTTAGGGCAGCCCGTTAATCAGGGCCTGATTAAGGCCTAGGACACAATACAGTATAAACGGTAGGGATGGCACCAATACGATACTGAGATCGGAAATCGGTCCGATACTGACATGATCGGTATCGGTGACAATTAGAGAGATGTAACCGATCCATGAGGCTAATCCAATTAAATTGATTTGCACACGTAGGTCTACTGTCCAGCATCTGCAATATCTAACCTACCCAGGCCACATTATCAGCAGCAGGCTTCTGAAATACATCTATGTCGGAAAATAGAGATGGACTGTCATTTAATTTGGAGCCTAATTAAAACCATGCCACTCAAACTAATGCATGCATCAATGACAGCTTTGTAATTTTTCCTTATATTCATCTCATGTTACATTATGTTTTACAGAGTTAGGAAAGCAATGTTCAAGTCTGATGGCTCCTTACACAAAACATGAGTCCCAGTCTCTTCCTCAGTCACAGTGAGGAATAAAACTTAATTTAACACTGGAATCGGATTGGTACTCAGTATTGGCCGATACTCAAAGTGTAGGCATCTGTATCGGAATCGGGACTGAAAAATGTGGATCGTGACATCCCTAATAAATAATTGCATTTACCGGTCTCAAATAGAGGGTTAGAAGGGTAAGGTAGATTGTGCACCACTGGTATAAGTGAACTATATGTGTTTATCTAGTAGCTGGGATTTAATGATAAGGTTTATTCTACCTTGGTGTTTTACATCTGTCAAGAGAAAATTACAATAATCTTGTAAATAACAGTATAATACATTTGAATAGTATTTATAATCTTATCTGGTGCACTGATGTAAGTAACCTTTTGTGTTTGTCTCTCTCTGTGCAGTCTAAGATCCATGCAGCACGTAGCCTCAGTGAGATCGCCATAGACCTGACAGAAACAGGAACACTCAAGACCTCAAAACTGGCCAACATGGGCAGCAAGGGCAAGATTATCAGCGGCAGCAGCGGCAGTCTGCTCTCGTCAGGTGGGTATCCGATCTGTCGGGAAGGCACATCACGTATCGCTAGTCTTATTACACAAACTCTTTCAAAGAGTTCACCTTTTGATGTTGCTCTACCGTCAGGCCACGTTCCTTCTCAGGGAACGTCTAATGGCCATAACCCAGCAGCAGCAATAACATATTCAACATACCCACAGTTACATTGCATTGCACTGTTTATTTTCCGTGTGAGATAGAGACTGGCACAGATACTCTATAGAGATTAAGCATGTGTTTTTAGGGTGCCTGCTGAAAGACGGAGAGACAGGAACAGCTGCATTTGGAAAGATGATTTTGATTTTGAAGGGTTACCCTTCCCCCCACACTCTTTCTCTCTCTCTCACTCACTCACTCAACCTCACACACACACACCCCACCCAGTGCCTCTGTGATTGTATAGACCAGAACTCCCACCCTCGATGTCACCCAGCCTCTGCCTCTAAATTTAGTGTGTGTGGGGGAAATTAAGAGGACAGTAGGCTTGGAGTCATCGAGCGTGACTTAGCCTTAGCCATTTAGGACAAAGCTTTGCTTTGTCCAACAAGGTACGAGTTACAATGTCCATATGTAGAGAAGGCTTTAGAAAGACGCAGAAATAAGAGTTGAGAGGGGAGAGTGATACTGTGTAAATTCTACATTTGCACTCCTAGAAGCAGGAGGACAATTTTATTGAAGTGTCATTCCACAAAAAACAAATATACAGACGAAACAACAGTATAAACAAACATATCCTTTACATTGTGTAGACTGTAAACAGAGAAGGCATGACACAGTTCACGTTAAGCGAGAGAGAGACATTTTATTCTGCTGTTATTTGAAATGAATACCTATATATTTTGGAAACTAAAAATAATTGTATTTCTAGACTTAAGTAGGCTACACACACCACATAACATTGAAAACCAATGTGGCCCCTTATCCAATTCAGTCTCTTTAAAATACCCTTTCTTTGTGAAAGGGGGCATCTGTGTTTCAGACTTGTCCCCGTCACATCTCTCTGTACATGCAGTATCTCTTACCAGCCCAGTGTGTGTGTCTGGGTCTTCTTCTGCACCTGTCATTTCAGTGTCACAGTTTAACAGCATCATGCGCTGTGGACTAGAAGTCCATCATAACTCCCCGGCAACAGCAACATGTCAGCAGCTACTGTGATGTCATATATATGTGCCTTCCACGTTGCTCTCTCACTCAAGTTGACCAACCACATAGGGATCGTAGAAAGGAGGCTTTTGAGACGACGAGAATCCTTTTATTGTTTGAATGTGATACTCTGTTTATCTGAAATGGTTTAAAACAGCACTTAATGCAGTATGAGTGTTAGACATGTGCACCCTATCGTTTGTCAATGTAGTACTTATAGGCCTGACAGATCATTAATTGAACTTTAACACTGAACTTATATTGAATACACACTCTCACTTTAGCTTCTATTAGAAACCAGAATTTATTTTTCTTTGGGTATAGATATGGTATATGTTTGTCATGCACAAGGCTTCCACGGATATTTAGACTGCGGCGGTTAGTGTTGTATTGTTTCCCCTATGGACCACACCAAGCAAACAACGGAGGGTGGGTCAGTCCGAGCTAGAAAGAGAGAGGGAGAGGTTGTGTATGTAAGGGGGTGTTGTTATGAACAGTGTCTGGTCAAAACAAGGCTGGCGCCATCTTGAGGCTGGTGGCTGGGCGTGTTGTGCTTATCTTTAACTGCCCTTTTCTTCAGAAACGCACACACACACTCCACTGTAGCTAAGTTTCCTTATCGTAACATTCCATTCACTTCCCTGTAAACATCCAGAAAGTCCAGGTGTGTGGCACACCACACCCCCTCCTCATTCCCCCATCACCCCACTCTGCCTCGTGAGGGCATGTGGACCCCCCCCCCCCACACACACACACACACACACACACACGGCTCACCTTGTAAGTTGTGCTCCGACAGGCTCTCAAGAGTCCGACAGCTCCCAGACAGCTAAGAAGGACATGCTGGCAGCTCTGAGGGCACGGCAGGACGCTTTAGAGGAAACACTCAAACAGAGACTAGAGGAGCTCAAGAACATCTGCATCAGAGAGGCGGTAAGACACGCGCGCACGCACACACGCACACAGACACGCACACACAGACAGACAGACAGACAGACATGTAAGTGTACGAGCACAGTACTGTATATCAAATCATATATTTGTACCTTACTGTAACAAAACCTGTTGCGGTAGTTGGAGATAGTGAAAATAGATCAGTGGATTGCCTATTTTCACCCCCTGGGCTGACCATCCTTTCTGCTGATCTTCTAACCTACTGCTCTGTCCTCTGCAGGAGTTGACGGGGAAGCTTCCAAAAGAGTACCCCCTGGACCCTGGGGAGGAGCCCCCCACTGTGAGGAGGAAGATCGGCACCGCCTTCAAACTGGACGAGCAGAAGATACTCCATAAGGGAGAGGTGAGTCTGTCTGGTTACACCTGTCCTCCATGACGACACACATCAGGACAGAAGGCTTTGCTGTAGTAGATAGAACAACTTGTAGTGTCATAGTTCGAGTAACTTCATTGAATTTATGAAAATAGGAAATATGAACATGAATATGAAAACCTTGATCAAAGAACTTTGAAAAAGGTATATCTATAAGTCTAAAAATAAGTAGCTGACTATCTCTATTATGTGCTATAAAATAAATATTTCAATATGGAGAGACCTTTGAAATGGAGACTTAATAGATTAATTCTCAATAGTAACCATAATTGTAAGGTGGTGGTGATGCAATAATGCCAAATCCTGTTACCGATCCCCCATTGGTTAACAGAGGATGCATTGACACTGACTATGTGCAGGCCACAGTCTGAGAGGCTGAGCTCAAACGCTTTCTCTCTCTTTTCTGTCTTTTTTTCAAATTGTGCCACGGGTAGATTTTCCATGGCTGCACAACTTCTAAAAATAGCCTGTCTGTGTTCTCGCCCCAGGAAGTGGTGATAGTAGGATTGTGTGTGGCTGTGTGTGTGTGTGTGTGTGTGTGTGTGTGTGTGTGTCACAAAGCTTGTATGCATTGAAACGATTCCAGCGTCAGTGAATAAAACCATGAAAGCTTGAAAGACGTTTCTGTCTGTACAAGGTCTCTATCTTGCGCACGCACACACACGCACACACACACACTTTCAATGTACAATCCAGAAGCCACTCTGGCAGTGGGGTGAAAGAACTGTTAGTGGGAGGGATTCCTCAGAACTGAGGTAGTCTACTAACACGTTGACTTATACGAATGCCTCATCGTTTCTCCTAAGGCAAGTGAAACCATGTGTGTGCAAGTGTGTGCAAGTGTGTGTGTGTGTGTGTGTGTGTGTGTGTTTGTGCATGCTTGTCACAATATCTGCATCAGTGTCACATCATATGCTATATCTTCAAATCTGTAATCACGGTTGCAGCACTGTTATTATAAGACTGTTCTGTCCTAAACTCACAGATCGCATCACGCACAAACCATAGCACGTGCAGGCTCTGTGTTCATTGCATATGTACGATAAACAACAAAGAAACCCCACTTTCTTGTAGAGAGCGCGTGTGATTATCTATAATCGTTGTAGCCTGGGTGGTACAATGTTGCAGAATTTCTGCCTAAACACATTGACCTAGTGCAGGTGGCAATAAAAATATATGGTAATTGCTGTCATATCTCGCGTCGTTTAACTTTTCACCTCTTGAGGATTGTTGCCATTCCCATATATTTCATGGATAATAAACATTCATGTATCCTTCAGGGCCAACACAAGACGTCTGTAGGCTATACATTCAAGCTTTGTCTAGCCATGGTTAAGAGAGAGAGAGGGGAACACAGCTAAGGAAAAGGGCTGTGCTGTCCGAAATGGAACAAATATTAATTAGTGGAGAAGACAGTTTCTATTTGATTGTTTTTACTGGCAACAACCTGTATGTGTGTGTGTGTGTATGTGTGTGTGTCCAAACAAATGTTGTGTTGAGTGTGAGCTATTATGTGAATGCTTGCAATGTGGCTAATACTGTGTGTGAGCTATTGTCGCTAAAAATGTCAGCATTGTTTTTCCTGTCTCACTCAATCTGTGATGAATGTGTGTGTGTGCGTGTGTGTGCGCGTGTGTGTGTTGTGTTCTCAGGAGGAGGAGCTGGAGCGCCTGGAGAGGGAGTTTGCCATCCAGTCCCAGATCACCGAGGCGGCCCGTCGGCTAGCCAGCGATCCCCACATCAGCAGTAAGAAGCTGAAGAAGCAAAGGAAGACGTCGTACCTGAACGCCCTGAAGAAGCTCCAGGAGATAGAGAACTCCATCAACGAACATCGCGTGCGCTTCGGCAAGAAGCCCACGCAGAGGGCATCGCTCATCATAGAGGGTGAGACTACAGCACGCGCGTGTTCTTTCTGCAAACTATGCCGAGATCGTGCACGTTTTATCTGGCTAATGCTGGCACTGCAACTACATTGCAAAGACACAGATTCAAACGTGTACTAAGATATACTGATCAAGGTACATGTAGATGTTCGGTGTGTACACAAATAACCAGGCTCGGGTGCTAGTTAGGGCAGGATTCCTTCAATCGTTATTCCACACACCGGGTGGCATCTTGGTGATGCCTTAATGGCGACTTTACAGTAATAGTCACAGTTTAAATGCTTTACCATTCTCAGCCATTGCAGAATCAGAGAGGGTAACATGCTTTGGTTCTAATCACTATGCTTGTTCCATCTTTGACCAACAGAGGCCAACATTGGTTCTGAAGACAGCTCTCTGTCCGACGCGCTGGTCTTAGATGACGGTGAGTGGCTCTTCTGCTCATATCTGTAGCACTGCCTGAAGTGCCTGAGCACTGTGCGTCCTAACGCGGCCCATATGTACGGCAGATGATCCCCAGGTCACAGGTACCCCGACGTTCTCTCCAGTAGCATCCCCACATAAGGGCCTCCCTCCTCGGCCACCGTCTCACGGCCGACCCCCTCCTCCGCAATCCCTGGATGGCCTGCGGCACCTGCACTACACGCGCCTCGACTACGACAAGTCTCCCATCAAGCCCAAGATGTGGAGCGAGTCGTCGCTGGACGAACCCTACGAGAAGGTCAAGAAACGCTCCTCACAAGCCAGGTAAGAGAGACCTCACTGGGGAGCCCCTGGAGTCTTCTGTGTGTGGTGTTTTGTTTCCTACTAACAACACACACTGACACGCACCGCAATGAAACAAGAAAAGGGGCGAGGTCTAAGATCGTTGCCTCAAGGACTAGGATTCAGCAACTAAAATCCTTCTAACTTTGTTAGTAGTGAGAAGCGGAGCAAATCTGTGTTAAGAGAGCTTAAGCTTAAGCATTGTTAAAGCACCACCGCGAGGCAAATGTGGACAATACTCAAGTCAACGCAGCTGCCATGAGAGAAACAGAGCCTGAGTTAGCGTGCATGCTAACAGACACAAGACACAAGCGCTGGGCACTTTAATAGTGTTCTTTAGAGCAGAAGCTAATAGCTTGACAACAATTGTCTGTTCTGTCTTCAGCCACAGGCGCTTCCCCAGCTCTGGTAGCGCCGAGGCGGGGGGCAGTAACTCTCTACAGAGCAGCCCCATCCGGAGCCTCCCTTACTGGAACTCCCAGTCCAGTATGCCCTCCACCCCAGACCTGAGGACTCGAGCCCCACACTACGTACACTCCACCAGGTCAGGACATCCTTCCCTCCGCACTCTAGCTCAGGGTTGGGGCTTCTTCCATTAGTTTACATTCAGGAGAACAGAGAGAGAGAACAGCGAGCCAGACATACATGCGTGGACCCTACACACAGTCAGCCCAGGGTGTTTACAGAGCCTCCCCCTCGGTCTCTCGTCACTAACAGGTCCGTGGACATCAGCCCCACACGCCTGCACAGTCTGGCTCAGCACTTTAGGAACCGCAGCTCCAGCCTGGAGTCCCAGGGCAAGCTGCTGGTGTCCGACCCCGACACACACACGCCGCACCACGCCCTGGGCATGCCGGGCAGCCCGGACTTCTTCCTAGGCCCGGCGCGCAGCTCCAACGGCTCGGACCCGCTCGACGACTGCTCGTCCTGCACCAGCCAGAGCAGCTCGGAGCACTACTACCCCTCCGGGGGGCCCGTGGCGCCGGGCAGCCACCCCAACTACTCCACGCTGAGCGAGGACTCGCCCTCCAAGGCCCGGCAGAGGCAGAGGCAGAGACACAGGTGAGGCTGGACAGCAACATGAATACAGACATGTCTCAGTATATTTTACGTTACGTCTCCGTCACGGAGCTCTTATAAATGCAAGTGAACCACCAAAGCATCCCAGAAGTGTCTCAGGAGCGTCCCAGAAGCGTCTCTCTCCGATTGGCTCCACTAAAAATAGGTGTCAGTTCTATTTATGGTCAGAGACGCTTCTGTGAAGCTTCTGAAAGTGACCAACTGCCAATCAATAATAATAATAATAATAATAATAGTAATAATAATACATTTTATTTATAGGCACCTTTCAAAGCACCCAAGGTCACCTTACAAAACAGAAGTAAATAACAATGGGACAACAATAGCATAAAAAACAATTATACATAAAATCAGCAAGGTTCTAAAATTAATTAAGAAAAATCACATAGAACTCTTTAAGTTTGTCACTATGGAAACACAGTGAAAACACAACAAGGCGCTCCGCTTCTGACACGCTGCCGGTAGGGCAGGATGCAGTGCTGATGACGGAGCAAGAACGGATCGCTGATGCGACGGAACAGAGATGAGATATAAGACAGCTACTCCAATAAACAGAGGTTAGGGCGGGGGGTGGGGTGTTGTTGTTAAGGACTGAGCTTTTTCTCCCTTTTGAGCGGAACATTGGTTACCTATGTGTCCAGCAGTGGGAGGATAGGTCAGAGATGATTGGTTACAATCCAGAAATGAGGTCACACCTGTGAAGAAGGTTGTTTAGATGACATTAGACAAATATCACAGTCCAGAAGGTTCAGGTTCCCTCAAACAACACAACGGACCACATAAATTAACAAATAAAACCTGTGACATTAATTTTCATTAAATAAAACATAAGGCTAATTTCACCATTGGGAACCATGACACACGACTGTCTTCCTCTCAAGGTCTGCGGGCCACCTGGGCTCCTCCAACTCTGGCTCCATGCCCAACCTGGCGGCCAAGAACGGCTCGGGCGGCGGCGTTGGGGGAGGCGGGCTGGCAGGGGGGCACCACGGGGTCTACCTGCACAGCCAGAGCCAGCCCTCCTCCCAGTACCGCATCAAAGAGTACCCCTTGTACGTGGAGGGCAGCCCCAACCCTGTGGTGGTGCGCAGTCTGGAGAGCGACCAGGAGGGGCACTACAGTGTCAAGGCCCAGTTCAAGACGTCCAGCTCCTACACGGCGGGGGGGCTCTACAAGGAGACTTGGGGCGGCGAGGAGGGGGGCGAGGGGAGCGGCCGGCTTACGCCGTCGCGCTCGCAGATTGTACGGACTCCCTCGCTGGGGCGGGACGGTGGGGGCGGAGGAAGGAGGGTCGTGGTGTCAGAGGAGCTGCGCTGCTGGTACCAGAGGTCCTCAGGGAGCCTGAAGGAGAGGAGCCACACTCACGCCGGATCAAATTCCTCGGACGCGGGCTCGCAGCAAGGCACCCTGGGACACGGCCGCGGAAGCAGGGTGGGGACGTTGGCCAAGGGCTCGCCAGGTGGGTGGGCCGTGTGTGTTTGTGTGTGTGTGTGTGTTCTAGTCTGACGTCTCAGCACAACGGTTTAGTCGACTTTGTTCTCATGCTCAGTACACACATACTGTACATGGATACATTTGTAAAGAAAAGCTAATCCTGTCCATATAGCACTGTTTTTTTTTAAACAATCTCCATTCGCATGAAAACTAAATTGCATGCTTTCAAGCCTGTGAAAAACACATGCACGTTCTGAAGTCAAGTGTACATACTGGCGTTGCAAGCCAAAAACTATTTTCCCTGTCCACACGTTAACACTGAACACTGAGTTTTTAATATATCCACCCTTGAGGGAGCTCTGGTAAAACGCCATCTCTAGCGGTCGTATGCACTGTTTAAGTGTGAATGAAAGGCCAAACCGCATTGAAAATCGGCGTATTTAAAAATAGCCGTGTTATGTGTGGACTAGGCATCAGTCCTGGTCCTGAGTACCACTATCCTGATGTTGTAGATGTCTCCCTGCTCCAACACACATGATTCCAATGAATGACATCATTATCATGCTACTGCAGAGACTGATAACACATTCATTTGAATCAAGTGTGGAACCCTAGTCAGTATTTAACTTGCATCAAGTCAGTTTGTTGAAGTTAGACCTGCACAGGTTACTGACCTTTCACAGGTCCATAGTTTGAGAGATGCAAAAAGCAAATGCCCCGTGTGAGGGTCGAAATCACGACCTTCAGATTATGAGACTGACGCGCTGCTTACTGCGCCAACGAGGTTTGTGGGTGCTTGTAAAGTGCTTTCACGTGGCGGGTGTAACATGATTCCTGAGCCAGAATGGCTTTGAGCTCACTATGGATTAGCTCTTCATGTGGGCAATGGCCGGAATTCCTCTGGCCCTGCACCCCATTGCACTGTAGCTAGCTACAGCAAGACGCTATGTGTGAATGTATATTCCCAAAAACCCATGTGTGTCTCTTTGTGTTCACGGCCCGCTGGGTCTTTGCTTACAGTGCTTTATGTTGCATTCACATGGAACACGGCAAACACTTTCTGGACGGCACGGCATAAAAGTCTGCAATTGCTATGGCAATGTCGCATTGTTTACAGATAATTGTTTGAATAGATATTAAACACAATTATTTAGTAGCAAATGTTCTATGTAATTATTTTTGTATTGTATCTAGTATTCTAGTGTTGTTGCACCAAAAGTATACCTTCTCGTAGATGTTTTCTCCGTGTGTGAGGGATCTACGAACATTCGGTGGTAAATGCCGTCGCGGAGGACGACACAAACTGTTTTTGCTCTCGTCTGCTAACATGATATCCGGCTTGCCGTCTGCCGTGTTCCGTGTGAACACGACATTAGTGACGTGTTTATGTATGTCCTGCCCCACAGTGGCCTCCCCTCACAGCCAGAGGAGCATGACCCCCTCCAGCGAACAGGCAGCCACTCCGCCCTGTAGTCCGCAACATATCCTCAACTGGCAAAGCGGGTGAGACACAGGAGAACCGGGGGGAAGAGAAGCACAGCATATGGGCCTCTCTGCATTCTCTTATGTAGTGTTGTCTTCGTCTAAAGCTAACTCTGAAATACTTACAAGCTTTTGATGTCTGGTGTGTTAGAATAAGCTTTCTGTACTGCAATAACTTTCAATCCAATCGCTTCTAATCTGTGGTTGTTAACATCTTTTTTTATTATTCATATTTCCACAATATTTTGTGACCCTTTCATCCTCACTTATTAATTCTCCCTCGTTCGGTTGATTTAATTTTTTTTCAACCATGTCCTATTTGTCTATTCCCTCTCTAATTGACATCTGCCTCCATCTTTACTTTTCTTTTCTCTCATCTCTCCCTCATAACCGTGTCGTATCCCTCCACCCTCCTCCTGTCTGTCGTCATATTTATATTTCTCCCTGTCTCCCCCTGCACTAACCTTCCTTTCCTTGTGTGTGTGTGTGTCCTCTCTCCTGGTTTAGAGGCACAGCAGACAGCTCTTCTACTGAGGACGTCTGTCAATCTTCCCCACTGCCCAGCTCTGATGCATAGAGGTACTGTCTGGGGGCACTGCCTCCTAGAGGCCCAAATATAGAATGCAATGCAAGGGTCAGAAGCAGCAGCCACTTTAACAGAAAGACACACGGGCCACACCTGTGTTGTTTTTGCACATTGCTTCAACGGACAGGCAATTTGACCTACGGTTTAGCAACCAAAAATGCATATTGATCACAAAGCCTGACAAGTAATGTTTTGTCTTAAAGATACATCTGCTAAACAGAAAGGGCTCGCTAGGTTTGATTCATGGCAGATGCATCTGCACTTTCTCTTTTTCTTTTCCTCCGTGTCTACAAAGAGATGCATGCATGTTGTTTATGGTGTCTTCTGGCTGTGGTGCACCTCATTGTCTCGTGTCTTGCAGAATTCACTAATGCACACATGTGGACACATAACATCTCAACGTCCAGACCACCTCCTCTAGAATATAAATAGACTAGAGAATAGAGAATGTTTCCCCTGACTGAAGTTCTCCTCTGCCGCTCGGCGTCTGCCCCCTGCCCCACGTCTCTCTCCCTGCAGGTCGTTCAGTGACAGCTGTTTCCTCGGCAGCCCCCTGTGTCCAGAGCTGGCAGATGTGCATTGGTACGGACGCGACAAGGCCAAGCCTGGAACCCTGGTCTGAGACGGACCTCCCCCCTCTTCCCCCGCCGCACGGTTCCATCGCCCTCTCTACCGCCTCTCCCCTCATCATCTACAACCTCGTGGAAGTGAAAGTGAACGTGAACTGAGCCTCCACAACCTCGTCCGCTACCCGTCGATCGCCACACCAGCTCGAGGAGCAGGGACATGCCCACCGGGTTCAGGGGAGGAGCTTCTACATGCAGCAGGGAGTGGTGACTGGAACCTCAGCTCTTAAAGCCTCTCCCCTCTATTACCACGGAGACCCCCCCCACTTTCAACCTGTGTTCCCCTGCTCTGCACACCGGACGTGGGGGGCAAGCTGTTGGGAGTGTGGGAGGATAGAAAGCACAGAAAGAAGGCACAACACACACGTTCACACTGACATGCACCAACATCAGCCACCCAAGGCTCACATCTGACCTCTGACCCCTTAGCTAACTGAAGCCTGCTTACTACACCCTGAGGAGAGAATATGTGCACCTGCTGGATTTGAGCCACCGCTTTTTATACATGTCCTGGCCCAGTAGATAGGTGTGTATTGGCTGTCTTGAGACCCACCAGTGTTGTGTGTCTTTATGGTTCAGTTCTCCCTGTGTTTTTGTAGAAAGAAAGAAAGAAATAAATAAAAAGAACAGGATGAAATGACACACAGGAGGGACGGTTATATTCCTTTATGGACAAACATTAAGACAACAACGGTAAACTCCTCACAGTTTCTCCCACTACCAAAGATCCACCCGACTGGCAGGACGAGTTAACAGTCTCTGGGCAGGAGCCTGCACAGACTAAATTCACCACCACTGTAATGGACATTGTGCTAAACAGGAGTGGTCACGTGAAAGACTCTAGAGGAATAGTTTCTGCAGTTTGGGATGAGGACTGTAGCAATAACATTCATTGTAGCTGTGAATGAACCAGGCGCAAATAACGGTGAATTTGGAACGGGCATATTGCCCTCTGTGATGCTTGGAATAAAGGCCCTTTAGTGCATCACGGAGAGCATTTTGGATAGGTGGTTATTGGGTTTAGCAGTAAACACAATCTATGCTTATTTCAATGACTTCATTGTTTATGCTCTTGGTGAGCGGTGAGATTCCTCTATCCACACTGCTTTGTTTGACAGCATAATGACAAGTTAACTGTAGTCAGGCCTGGAGGTCTAGGATATGAGAGAGGACAAACGTCAATGTTATAGTGTCCAAACTGGTTTAATTTAGCTAATGGTTGATCACTAAAAGGTTCTGCATAACCTTCCATTACCTTAGCTCCACCCCTGGAACTTAACATCAAGTGGCTCAAGATGTATACACTTTAGTCATGGACTGGCTTTAAAGCTGTTACTCTCGGGTTTAGTGGTTAACAAATGGCTCCCCCAAAAATAAAGTCATCGCATCAAAGTATAGAAATATACTGTATCAACGGCCAGAAACACCACTAAACGCATATGCACGTTCGAATTTACTGTTAACATTAGGTCTCAAATCCTACTTTGAACGCCACTGTCTTACTGTGTTTCTGTCTTTCTCTATTGCCCTCTATTGCTACCTGTCTGTCTCTTTGATCCACCGGGAAAGACATATCTGCGTCTGTTTGCCCTGCTGTCTGTCTGCCTGTCTGCGCTATCAGCAGGACGGTGCTCGACGCTAGGCTAGCACTTCACATGTACACAGCGTTCAGATGCTAGCGGGCACAGCGTGTCACAGCACTGGCCAAGCAGTGCACAGCGGCTGTCAGAGCACATTGTATGGGCGCACACTGTACGCGACTGCTGGCAACATGTCGGTACCAAACACTGGTGCTTTCATTTCTGTTACCAGTTCACTGAAACGGCAACTCTCTAGTCTACAGAATATAGCTTCTTTATAGTTTATACAGTATCTAGAACTTTGTAGAATCATGACAGATGCTTGGTGATAACATGGTGGTCTTGGGGTTTCTGGAGGCCATGGCTGCAGGACGTCTTTGATCCGAGCTTGGTTTTTAAAGCACAACCACAAAACCAGTGATTACTACTTGATTCTTCTGACAACTGTGTAATGGAGTCAGCATGCATTGCACTGGGGAAAACAAAACAAATGAAGATGGTCCGACATAACAAAAACACATCACCTATTCACCAGTCATCTTAAATTTGGCCAGAGCTAAAAGGGGTATTTACTGAGTAATGCTCTTAATATCAGTGCAGTATCTTGATTTGATTTCAGGTGGAATAATTCTGTTAACCCCGGATAATCAGGACTAAAGAGAAGCCATACCTATAGGAACAGAGAGATGTGTTCTTAATGTTGTCAACCTTGTACAGTCGCACATTAAAATATCTCTTGCCTAGAATCAGAGGCTTTAACAAGCACACCTGGGTTTTCTATGGTGGTGTAAGAACCGCATGTCTTGTCTAGCTAAGGAGTTTTTTATGTTGAGATTTAATGTTTTACGATGTTTGTATACATTTTTTTACTCAACTTAGGGCAAACTTCAAATCTCCACAGTTTTGGAGGGAGTTTTGCTGTATAGTTTTATCCCTAGTAGCCTATCAACATTACACCTGGACAGACAATGAACCATGTTGTATTGTATCTCACAAAAACTCGTTCATAGAATTGCATTTCCACAACCAGTATTTATTCCTTCAGTGTGCTGGCATGGTTTAATTTTTCACAAAACTATGTAGGAGCATGGTCGGGATATACCATGTCTGAATTCAATGAACTATAAACCCTAAAATATAGCCATAACTCGCTGCTATGCTGTCACACACCAGTCATTTCCTTCTGTTGATCCAACCTTTACTTGAGTACAAATACAACCCTGTTTTTCTCAGTCAAACCCTTTGCCCGGGGTTGGTTTTCTTTCTAAAATGAATCAAATTCTTGTATGACATATTCTCATGCATGCTCTGTGGATTCTTGATAATGAAAAACACTTTGGAAATCCAGCATCCACCTCCTCTGCCCTCTGCCCGTCATTCCGCTACAGTCATATTTGGCCTATGACCCTTGACCTTGTGGTAATATCTGAACTCTGAGCCCAATGTGGTGATGTGTGATGTATCCTTACTCTGTAGTTCCAAACGCACCATCATTGCTGTGCTCCATAGAAATGAATGAGGTTTTTTATAGTCCAGGAAAGGTGAACTAACTCTTTTATCTTTTTCTGTATGTAAGGAGGTTTTGTGGGGTTTTTAACATCCACCACTGTTTTAACAATGTTCCATTTTGTATGAACCAGTATTTCTTTTAGTTTTCGTTCTGACATTGTAACAAACCCTTCAGGTGCTACAAACTGACCATTTATTTACTGCTTTGTCACATAGGACTACTTCTGTAGACCAACTCTAGACTACTCTTCATTGTGATCAATAGACTCAGTACCAGATGTGCAACTGAATCTTTAAACAGTTTAAAAAGGTAATACACAGTCCCCTACCAGACAATAGAGCATGTCACTCAACTTAATCAGTTCTGTTCAACTGTAACCAGGCATTAAAGGTGTTGTAGAAGAAAATGTGGAATTGATATAAAATAACAAAGTTCCACAGTTAATTTATTATTTTTTCTATTAAGAATTTGTATAGTTAATTTACATTTTTCAAAACGGTGTTGTTGGCAATTGATTATGAATTTTTTAGATGAGAAGAGGTGGTTCTTGAGATTGTGAAAAATAAATTATTGCTGAATGTTCTCAAGATTCAGTCAATTTTTTCATTGCATGCACTTTTGCTGTTTAAAATTAACTGCTATAATATGTTATAATGAATCATTCTTATCCCTACTAAACTGTCATAACATTAATCCCTTTGATTTTGCAGATACAGTATATTATATCTGGGCAATGTTGTGTACCCAATAGTAGTCATATAGTGGGGGAATTACTATTAACTGGGCAGTGAAAGTGATGCTATTTATTTGTCAGGAAGATAGTTACAATGCTTTTTGAGAGCAGCAGTGATTTCTGCAACTAGCCTGCAGCAAAATACAAACAAATCTTCAAAAACATATCCTGTGTTGTGCAGCATAGTAGAATATAGCAAGTTATACCAAGAAGAGAGCACACACACTTGCCCTCTATGGGTGGTCATGGCTTAGTGGCCTGCTGAGTTGTCAGGTCCTGCGAGAGAGAAATTACTAAGAGTCAGCGAGGACAAGTCTTTCAGACAGCCTTATCAAAGGAAATACCTTTAACTCACCCCGTTGGCCTCAAAACAAGGCCATTTGCGTCCCTCTCAGGATGGAGAGAAAAGATTGAGAAGGCTAGCTCCTACCTGAACTTAAAAGAGCATTAATTTCTAACAGCTACAGCTATTTAGTATAGAATTATTAGTATACATCTTGTTACAATGAGGTGTTTTGACATTCAATTTGGTGTGTGAGTTTTACAGTAGGTTACAGTAGTTTGTTCTGCAGCAATGCATGCCATGGCTTCATAGGTCTGTGTAGTAGCGGGTCAACCTCACACTGAGGCTATTGTAATTTTGTTTACTAATAATAGATGTAAAAGGAAAACATTTTTATGTCAGCGATACATGGAAGATTTGTACTTCACATGAAGCAAAAGAAGGGATGAGATACTGTGTGCGTGCGTGTTTGGTGTGTGTGTGTGTGTGTAGTAGTAAACACATATTTCTGTCACCAAACACTAAGCGCTTGCCCAATAATTTCATTCAAAACGAATTTCTTATTCCAACCATAAAGGTATATTTTAAATCCTGTGAGAAAGTCCTACGTCCTCCTCACAACCCTTGTATTCCCCCTTTCTCTCTTTTCTTTCCCATAGCAGTGTTCCCATAACAGCTGGAAACTGTTAGCTAGACCTGCCGTGAGAAACTGGTTCCTCTGTGATATGCTCTACACACTCTTAGCAGCATGTGTGTGTGTGTGTGTGTGTGTGTGTGTGTGTGTTGGTGGGGGGAGGTCTGGACTATGATCTTGCTTTCCCGTTTTTCACTACAATCCATATGACATTCAGTAATCTAAACACTCCAACACTGTCTGGGTGGGTGTTTCTTTGTGCATATTTGTGCATATTTGTCTATGGCTCTGGGTTTAACATTATAATAATAGTGATAATTATAGTGTTTTACTATTCTGTGTTCAGCTGGCATTGCTTTGAGATGTGGCAGCCAGAATTAAGTCTGCACTGACATGAGCGGATCATTAATTTCATTCAAATTAATTATTAGTTATAATGTAATCTGATGTTCTCAGGTTTTGAGTTTATAAAACCTGAAATGTGCAGTTCCATCCTGAAACATTACATTGTTCCTGCAGTCAGCCTTACAATTGCACATGCACTGAAAATGTGTGACATCTTTTGGACATTTTACAATTACCTTTTAATGTGACATAAACACACCTGTGCAATAATCATGTTGTTTAAGCAGCATTTCACACCTGTCAGGTGGATGAATTAGCTTGGCAAAGGTGAATTGCTCACTAACACTGATTTCAACACATGAGCATAAATGTATATATAACGATAATATATCTTTAAGTAAATTAATACATCGGAAAAAATTCGAGCAGAAACAAGTGTTACATTTTTGTTCAGTAAATATTTGACCTGTTTTCGCTGAATGAAATGTGGAATACTCCATAGTAAGTATGCCGTCTTGTCATTGAACTGTCAAATATTGATTTTTATTTGAGTTGCCTGCCCCCTAGTGGTAACCACGGAAAGGCATCAGCAGAAAGAATAACCTAAATTTAGGCAATGCCAGTGGGAACATTGAGCACATTTGTATATACAGTAATATCAAAACTACATTTTTAAATTGTAAAACTTTTTTTTTTTACTTTGTTGCAACTTGTTGACTAATGATGTCCACAGAGTAAATCTGAGGGGCCACATTAATGATTAAATATCTGTTTATTATAGAATCCCAGTATTGAATTCCAATACAGAAAATAAAACTCAAATCATTATTCATTTTGCAAGCATTCCTCTGCACAGGTCCTACTTTAAACAAAAGTAAATTGAACACTTGACAGCACATGTACAATACATAAATAGAACAACAGTTTGAAGATCATCTGGTTTTAAAGGCTGACGCTGTCACGCTCCAAAAGAGGCTCAACGTTTTCATCTGGGTCCTATACAAAAAGAGAGGAACGTATTATACCCAACATGTCTGACAGATTTATGTTTTGAAAATGTTCTAGAAGGAAGTTCTGGCTTTCTTGGATTGCCAAATAAGAATTTACTGAGGATAAAATTGAAACCTGTTCTTACATAACACACTGAAAATAATCTGTAAACATATTATTCATTATTTTTATTCTATCCAAGATTCTGAATTAGATTTTCTTAAGCATGTGGTGATAAACAGTTATATAAAAAAAGTTTGTATCTGTGTACTAAAACAAATAGTAAGCATCTGTGTACTAACATGAAAAGAGACATGCTATTACATTTACAGTACATATAATTTGCAGAACATTCACTGTGTGTGTGTATGTGTGTGTGTGCATGTGCGTGTGCGTGTGCATGTTTTTGTGTGTGCGCATGTGTGTGTACATGTTTGTGCGTGTGTCCAGCTGACTTGTGAGAGGCGGCTGTAGGTCTGAATGTAGGGAACACTATAGCGGTGCAGGCCCTTCCAGGACAGGAAGACTGTGTATACTGATGCCAGCAGACATACAACTGTAAACGCAATGGAGCTCCCCTTTGCCACGTGATCACCAGCTCGCTATAGCAGTGCAAAGCAATGAGAATGCATTATTTACATGATGATTTCAACAGAAGGTTCAAGGTGCTACTGTAGCTTCTTATTATTCTAAATATATGAGAGAGGTATTATGTTACAGACATTACATCAGGTCAGCTTATATGCGTTTAGGCGTTACAGGTGCAGTTTATATTACCTGCTGGTTTGAGTTGAGAGCCACAGCCTGTACATAGTTGAAGCTGTAGACAAGCAAAGCACAGCATCCAAGCAACAGGCTGAAGAGGTTCAAAACCATCAGTGTGGTGACCTGCTTAAAACAAGCACAACATCAACAACACACGAGACATACTGTAGAAGCAAAACATGATGATGATGATGATGACGATGATAACCTTCTTTTTATTTGGGTTCTTCTGAACATGTATGGCCAGACATCCAGTAGCTATGTACTGTAAAGTGCAACGTAGACATGTTACTCGTGTGATTTCACTGAGTCGTGTGCATAACTTGCAGGATGAGCTGGATATTTACATAATGTAGATATGGTAAACTCACAAATAGGCTAGAGTAGACAGGCAACATTTTGGAGATAGCACAATTATACCTCACACATGCATGGGTGACTGTGAAAAGTATACATGCCAGAGCACTGAATACCTGTGCCACCTGAGAAACAACAGGTGCAGGGTGTTAAGTAGATCAGAACTCTGCATTGCATTGCATCTTTATGACATTGACGAGCTGAATAAAGTGGTAGCTCACCCCATTGAGTAAAACCCTGGTATTAACAATGGTACCAAACCAGCGATGGATTCTCACGTCATTGGGTTCTTCCTGGTTGGTAGCTACAACCTGTGGGCTGGCAGAGGGCGTGCTTTTGAAATACACATGATACAACCCTTCCTGGAACATGTTTTGTGTCATCTGTTCACAGGGTAAAAAAAAAAAAAAAAAAAAACACTATTTAGCTGGGATGAAAAATGAATTAGGTTTACCATGCCCGACACACAGACAACGTACACAAACTCACTTACATCTTCATGATGGATTTGGTTATTTATTTCAAGACAGATATTTATTCAAACCTTAACTGCATAGTACATATTACCTTCTCTGGAAGACATACACGAAGCTTCACCATAAGTCACTCATATCTTCAACACCATGTGAAGACTGAAACATTTCAATGAGGTGGATTGTAACTCCGGTGACTCAGAGCCACGGGGCAGAAGTTCATTTAATTTGATAAGGTCCATCCCTGAGGACGTAACATTGTGATTATGCTGGTCTTTGATCTATGAGCTCATAAAGTCTTAGGTATTGTAATTCAATAGACATTCTGAATCTCGTCTTGATTAGGGTCTTACAGGCTACTCCATAGTATCCCATTTCACCTCTTAAAAGATCCAAGAAGACATTTAACTTGCACACTTATGCCCAGCCCAAAGTAAAAGGTCAGTAGTTAATGGTTAATCATAGAAGACATATTTTTGCTGTCCTTTGAAATAGTACACAAAACAAGATTGAAACTGCATTATAGGCACATATAAAGTACTGTTTGTAAGGTTTAGAATTACCGAGGCAACGAGGGAATAAGAAATGCATGAAAAACCTTTAATAAATCAAAAAAACAACAAACACAGGCATGATAGCAAAATAACCTGCAAGGGTTAGATGAAAAACCAACTATATATACACACTGACAGCAATCATCCACCTAGGAAACAGCGAGAGCGCTGTAGGCACTGCCCCGCCGCGGGACCTCTGCGTGACACTGTTTTTGAATGATTCCATAATAATAGTCAACATATATTGATTATATTTATACTTGTTCCAATGAAGAGGATTCAATTCCAAAATGAGCCGGCTACACAGGTTCACATTTTTCGGAAGGGGCGAGGCAGGGTTGTGATTGTAAATGGTAATATAGCAATGTAAATAGTAAACGTAACTAATTACTTTGATTACCCAGTAATAAGTAAAGTAATATTATTACGTTTTGAAGGGGTAATAAGTAAATAGTAACTTATTACAATTTTGAGTAACTTGCCCAACACTGGTCTATAGTGTCCAAACACATAGGTGTACCTATAGGAAACATGTTATATAAACTCAAATGTACCAACTTGTTTTGGCGCTTCAAGTGTATACATTACAACTAAATTCACAAAAGTAAATATAAAGTGCGTGTCCAATATATAGTAAAGGATGAATAACTCAAATTACTCCTTTTAATTAGCATTTTCCATAATGTCCCAACATTTTTGGAGTTGTACTGTATATACTATATACAGTATTACAATCTCCTTAGGTTGGCAAACACTCACATGGACGTGGCAGAACAGAAATGAGAATGCCATAACTGTAGGCATATAGTACCCAGCAGCAGCTTTACAATATACTTCATACAATTCTAAGCTTACAGCTGTAGCCTCCATAGATTTGTCTTTATTTGAGCAAATTGCCATTGATAGCATATAAAGTAATATCCTAACTGCTGCACATATATCATTCTTTAAGCACTAGATCCTGTGGAAAATGTGTGGCAAATACTGATTCTAATGTACATGGGTGCTGATTATGCTAATGGTATACTGGTCTGCCTGATTTCATCAGCACTTTGGCGGTGAATAACAGGTGCTTGCAGATACACAGGTATTTCTTACAAATTATTTTTTCAAATTTTTTAGAAAGCATCAAAAAAATATTTTGAAAAGCCAACTAAACATAAGATTTTAGTCAACATGATCCAACACTGCTGTCACTGAAGGTTTCTGACAGCATGTTGACAGCAGGTTGTTTACAAAATATAGCAGCAGGATTATTTAACGTTGATGTACATTACAGCAAACAAGGTCATCATTCCTCCTTGTGTTATAACAAATTTCTTAAATTATTTTTCTAAATTGAATTTAATAAACCAACAAAAGCAATATGCTGTATTTTGAAGAAAATAAAAAAGAAAATTAATGTTGTCATGATAATCCAAAACTCCTGTCACTGAAGATTTCTGAGAGCACGTAGTTTATGTTTACAAAATACAGCATAAACCTCCTGTAACGTTGACATTTTGAAACTTTCACATCTAATATCTATAACCAAAAAGATGCAACAAAGTATAACAAAGTCATTATATTTAATTGTTTGAAATTAAATGTAAATGTTCATATGACGTGTAAAAGAAAATGGATACAAACACTAAAATTATATTAACATTTACTTAAATTTAACAGAAGAGATGATCTGTACAGATCATACTTAGAAGACCAGTAAATGCTTACATAAATAATGTCACATTAATCTTATTTATCCATTACAAATTATTTTACAACAAATTCCAAGACATCTAGAATATAAACACTCATTTATTGAAAAAAATAAATGTATTTATAATCATTTATATCACGAGGCAATCACTTTATTTGTGTGTGTTGAGGACTAACCTAGGCACATTATAAGCATATCCACCTATACCATGCTGCGTCTGTTAGATAAAGCATGGTGTGCTTTAGCCAGGTCTGAGTTGAGATACACCACCATAGCGGTTATATCATCTCTGTACATTCGAGCTAGGTCATCTGGCAGCACGAGCATGGTTGCCAGTCGCTCTTGGCATTGCTCCCCATAATCCCCTGTGCCCAGGGCGTGTCTGATGAGATGCGTGGCAGCGTTGAGGTCCAGAGCGGGGACGGCTTGGGCCTGCCGTTTCAGCAACAGCTCATGCATCTCCCCCAAGTTAAGCTGTCGTTTCTGAGTTGCAGTAATGGGAGCCTGGTACAACAGAAGGGGAAAAAAGGGTTGCATGCATATTAGCACGGACTGTTATGTTAGTTGTGTGCCCACAGGTCATGTTCATTCCGCCCACCTGCAGATGGATGCCGCTAAGGTGCTCCCCAACTAGTCGCACAGCCTCCTGGTTGCCCAGTTCGTCCCATAGCCCGTCGGACGCTAGGATCAGGAAACGGTCCTGGGGTCGCAGCTTGTGATGTGTCAGTTCAGGCGCCACGTCCAGGTAGGGTGGAGAAAGGTAATTGGGCAGAGTGTACTGGTACAGGTTGAGAGAGTCCAGGTCGACGGCGGAATCTAGGCCTTCTAGAACGCTCTGCTGCAACTCACGGCTCCACTTGAACCTGACATCACCAAAGGCACGTAGGGGAATCAGGACCTGAGGTGGAAATGAAGACAGGCTGGTGAGATTATGTTTTCATACCAGTGGAATCCCATCTTCAGATGTTCAGCCCTCACCCCCAGCAGTCTGTCTTCCACCACCACTGTGTCTCTCTCTGAGGGGGGGTGCTGTGCCCTGACCCGATCCAGCTCCCTCTGGTTCTGGTAGTTGTGGTCCGAGGAGAGGGGCAGAGCGCTCCACGAGCCGTCCGTCTCCTGGACCCCCAACACTGCACGGCAGTCACCAGCATTGGCCACATGGATCCCATCTCTGCCCATGTGAGCCACACAGGCAGTGCACCCAGAAAACGCCACCTGTACAGGCAGGCAGATTTTTACAGATGCTCAGCTCAGTGATACGGTACGGTGTTGGACACGCTATCTGGAGGAGACATATCACAGAGGTTCACTTATGACCTGAATGGCTGTACTTCTCATCAGGTCGCTGGAAAGAGGTGCTTGAGCCTCCAGGCAGATGTCAGCGTCGAGTCGTTTGAATGCGTAGTCAAGGGCGTCTTGAGGACTGAGGGGAGTAATGGAGGGATGTAAAGGCTGAAAGCTGTATTGTTTAACCATTTTCAAGATCAACTCTTCCTTAGCTCAACACCCTTTAAAAGTTACCCTCAAGCTGACGTTCTGCAAAAAACAACACACTGTACGAGGACTCATTTGCTTTCCGTTCAATGTCGTCTCCACTAGCACAATGTAGTAAGTAATTGTGGTTTACACACTACTATCCGTTGAGACGCCGATCAGCTGGCAACAGTCACGTTAGAAGTATGTTTTTGAGGAGGATTAAACAAATTGTTGTCCAGACAGACCCTACCACAAATGAGGAATTATTTCATGACTATCACCATTTATATTGCTGTAAAGAAGCTACAGAAATGCTCAGTATTGCTTGCAATGTTCTTCTTTGCTGAAAGGCAAGCTGCACCATCATTTACTGACATTAATAGGGAAAAATAAACACGCACATTTCTCTACTAAAATGCTAGGGGACATTCAAATGAAGGAAAGTGCAGTGTCACATGCAAAATCAATCCAAACTAAAAGCAGTGTCTTATATGTGAGTGTGACAATCACTATGGATACAGTACTTTCACACCCACCCCATGCCATCACCATGTTCCCTGGTGTCCATCAATTCTTGCCAGAAGACTCTGAGGTGTTCGACGTAGAGTGAGGCGGACTCACGGTAGCTGAAGTCCCCGCGGTGTTTGTGCCACTGTAAAATGGGAGGGACCGGACGGCCGTGTTCCATGCACCTCTCCAGCTCCTCGAGACCCCGCTGGGGCATCATTGCTACTGCTACATAGTACAGCAGACGCTCACTGACTGCCTGTGCACATGCGCAGCCCCCATGGCCGTCAAACACGCCAAAGAGCATGCCGTTTGTCTGGAGAAGTGAGACAAAGCCTTTTCAAAACAGAACAGAGGGCATGCTTATGTAATGAGGACAGCCTGCGGAAAGGTGCAGAGGAAAAGGATGTGTACAAAGGGGGAAACCTGTAAGCAGGTGGCTGCGCTGTGGCGATCCTCATTGGGAGTATTAGCAGCTATGCGGTTGCTCTCAAACTTGCGTACAACACTGAGACCTCTGCCATCAAACTCTGCGACACTCACAGCCTAAGACACACAGACAGTAATTTTAACATCCAGCCTACACTACTGGGATGTAAGGGAAACACTGTCACATGTATAATAAATATACTGCCAATGATTTAGTTTATAGATTACATCAATTTAGCTTTACTAATTGTTTCCCTGTGTGTGTCAGCCGTTACCTGCTCATTGGCCCGCAGAATGCTGCTTATCTGGACCTGGCTGAGCTGAAAGTTGAGATTCTGACGTGTTGAGAAGCGTCGCCTGCAGTGAGACCAAAATCCTGTCTGAAGACCACTGCAACACTGGTGGTCTAATGTAAGTCCACCACGAGCGGAATAGTGAGAATGCTGAGTCTGTAGTTGTTGGGAAGAGGCCAGGAGATTCTGGTGGGCCTATACATGAAAGAAAAGAGTGCGTTAATTAACTGATACTGACTGGATCATAACAAGATCTAACCGGTGTAAAGCCTTAGCCAATATCTACCTATGAATATATAGTCTGCTGGACAAACCTGTGATGAGACCGCGAAAAAATGCGTCGGTGATGCTCTGTGCAGGATGCTGGCGCACACACGTCCAGACATCTCAAGTTTAGTTCAGCTACACTTAATAGAACGAGACGAGAGATGCATGCATGTCCCATGCAAATATAGATCAAGGATACACGAGCTTGCCAGGAAACGAACGTAAGTAGACTATATTAAATCAGTAGCAAATATTCACATAGCCTAAATTAGAATAATCGAACTATACATTAACATAAATACATTGTCTATAACAATACATACCATGCAAATACAATCACATTCACAGAGTTTGGGTCCGGTTAAAAACTCACGAATGAGTTGAAGTTGCTCACTGTAGGCGACCGCGTGACGCTCGTCACGCCCCTTCTGCTGCTTGTACGTAAGACGTTGACGTGTAGTCAATAACAGTGTTCTGCCGGAAGTATATTTCTCATTCATTTTCTCCATTGACTTCTGATTGAAATCCTTATATAACGTGTTTTAAGCTTGGAACCAAGCCTAAGATACGAGACTGTAATTCGATGGTATATGCTCCGGAACTTCTCCGGAACTCGAAGAAGTTCGGTGCTCTCGGTTACCATGGAAATGTTTTAAACCACGCGAAGTCGCTGAAAAGTACTATTGTTTACGTTACAAGCAGAGCCATGGAAATATCATTATCCTTAATTTATAGTATTTCAAATGTTTTGTGAACTAGATTATAATTTATCTATTAATTTTTACCAGCAAAACATTCGGAAATATAACAATAAAATGCACTGTTACATACCGGGAGCACATTCGAAAATCATATAATTGAACCGTGTATTTACTTTTACGTTTTTTAACGTGTACGGTATGGTGTGGCGGCATTAAACATGAAGAAACTGCGAAAAATAATGAAAATACACCTGTCAAATTTGAAACGAAGGTTCCGGTAGGCTACCGGTACTTAGCTAAACAGATAGAGCGGTGCTGCGCAGTGTCATCTCTCGTCCGCTTCGGCGTGTACCGTAATAACCGTTTTGACGCTACTGTACCGGTGCATGCTTTTGATACTACATATTCTTTCCTAGCAGTTGTTCTTTTAAGCCTACTTCCAGCTAAGGTGATATCCTTGGTTAATTCCCAACTTCCAAAAAATCACGATATCAATTCATGTATGAGTTGGCGCTACGGTACCGTAGGCTACACTGACAATATTGATAACATTGTATAACCTCATTGGTTAAACCGAACACGATGGATATTGGCAACAATAGCCTTAATTGTGAGTAAAACTACATCAGTAAAAATATGACCACATTTATTTTGGATAAAATTCTGAATGAAAGAATGCTATGTTATCTTACAGCTACAAAGACAGATCTGGCTTTCCTGCTTGAGTGTCTGAAGTTTCAGATGAAATGCCCTGATTCACAGAAACAAGCACTTCAAACCATTTTCACAATTTGTCAGAAGAGAGGTCAGATTAATATTAAGGCATGAATACACTGGTTAATCCATTCTAAACCATCTGAACCTAGTTCTAAAGTAGAAATCATAAACCACGTTATGTATTTAGATCACGTGTAGTTTCATCATGATAACCAGACGCAGTATTGAATTTATATTGTTTGTTAATACTATCTATTTTATATTTCAGAGGAACATGTCGACCTGTTCAGAGAGCTGGGTGGTGTGGAATTTGTTTATAATCTTTCAAAGTCTAGTATAGTTAATTTAGGCGTTCAGGAGACTGCGATGTTTATGCTGGGAACTCTAGCTGAGACCAATGGTGAGTGTGTTTTGTGTACACTAATGTGCAGTGTTTAGAGTTCATGAATTCATGTAAATGTCATTAATGTTTGATAACATTTTATGTAGGCCTACTGCGGTTTTAAGCAGTGGGCAATTGACGTTATGTGTTTCCTTGTGTTGATTAATTAATTATACTGTTTTGGTAAGCATAGATCTGTCCTTTATATTAGGGGTTATTGGATTTTAAATGTCTGTACTTATTAACACTACAGTGGGGAAAACTTATTTGTAGTCTAAAATGTACTAATTTATTGTAAAACAAAATGTAAATCAAACATATTTATTAATAACACAAGCACCTAAATATATTTCTCTGTAATATAGTTTTCTTTAATCTGTCATAAAAAGATGTGTGATCAGAGATCATAATGTAAAGTTGCGTGTGAATGTTTTTGTTGTCCAGTATTTAGGCTACTAATAAATGATAATTTCTCCTTTTAGCCTTTTGCAAGAATTTCCTGTGCAGAAGGGAGATCTTTTCAGACCTCTCTGCCTTGTTGAGGAAAGTGGGTAGTCTACTGACACAGAAGAGGGTGGCTGTGTATATGCTGTCTGTGCTCATAGTAAACAACAGTAAGGTCAAGGCTGAAGAAAGTCAAACAACACCTTTATAGTCCATCTTTTATTTCACATGTATAATGTAAAAAAAGTCTGAAAACTACACACTTTATCTACAATATAAATAATTTTCAAATATAAATGATTGTAATAAACTGACAAAAAATGTTTGATAAATTGGCATTGGTTGATTTGTTTGTCTGTGCTACTATTCTAGAATCAGGGCAGGTACTTGCTCAGACCAGTGGTTGCCTGAATATTCTCCTAGACCTGTTCAGGTATTCCTACATTACATTGTGTATAGACTGTCCGTATTGGCTTGCTTCAATACATTGCTAACAAAATGTTTTGTCTTTTTGAAGGACTAGTTTCCCTCTATCCAGAAAAGCTGCTCTGAAGCCTGTTAATGCTGATCAGATCCACCTACTCTGGACATCTGTGTCCACTACTCTCTGTGGCTGTGTTAACAACCCTCAGAATGGTACACTTATCAATCAGTTCTCTTTTCTTCACCATTTTTCAAATGCAACAGTGGGCTTTAGAAGAAGATGTTTGCTTATTACGTAAAATTACAGGTATCTCCAGATAACGCTTTTTTGTGTTCTGGTCTTGCCCTCCCACGAATCTGTCCCAAATTTTCTGCCTGTCGGGGAACAGATTTGCATTTATTATATGTAATATAATAGTCTCATCTGTAGAGTATATCTAGGCTAGGAGGTCTGTCTACAATATAGTATACTTAAATTTAGTACATGAACATTTGGGGTCTACTCTACAATACAGTAACTGTAGGGCCACAATAACGTTTGCTGAATTTGTTTGTTTTTAAATGTATACTTGTTTCATCCCCAAAGAGGAGGCTCAACGTGCTTGCTTGGCAGCCTTCCCCATGGTGAAATCCTGGCTACAAGACATGACAATCCACTCCACTGACCTCATTCAGCCGATATGCTCATTCATTGCAATGACTGTGGCCAACAATTGTAAGTACCAGATGGGAAATTGAGGACACTATTTAAAAGCATTCTGATATATTAAATTAATAAAAAATAACCTATTAATTGTTTAATTAATTGTTTCTTATCATTGTAGCTTGTGCCCAGGAAAGTTTCTTTGGTTTAGGCGGTTTGCAATCTCTAGCCTTCACACTAGTTCGCTTTGCCTCCGACGCGAAGACAAGCCCTTTGTCCTGTCAGATCTCTGTTATCATAACAAAGACCCTGTCAACCTGCATCACTGACAACTGTGAGTCTGTCTTTAATTTGCTTTATTGGCATGACAAGTACTTTTACTTGATAACAATATTGATACAACACCCAGTCTCTCTATTCCAACATAGTCACATAAGAGTCTAAAATATCACCCCTTTTCTAGCCACTTTGGCCTCAGGTTTGGCAAAATATGGCGTGGTTCCTCAGCTCCTCTCCCTCCTGTCAAATCCTAGTTTGCAGCCTCAAGACATGTTGTGTGTGATGATCACCCTTGGCCAGTTGACCGAGGCCTCTGGTAGGGAATTGACATTGTGTGTACGTTACCTGAACACATTGCTGTCAGCAGCGTCTTTCATGTTTTTCGCTCTTGTTTGTAGAAGAGCACCAGTCTCAGTTGGTGAATTATGGAGGCCTGTCTGCTATCGTCACTCTAGTTACTGAGGCCCCAATTGAGGAGCTCAAGAAAGCAGCTATGTTCATACTGCAGTCTTACAAGAAGGCCAGTGAGTCTACATACATAAAAATCAGTACACACATTCAGCCACCATTTCAGTCTTCAGTTAATAGTTAAAGACTGCTCATACATACAAGGACACACATTTTCATATTATTCTTGTAGAATTAATGAGGATTTCTGAGAATGAGCTAATACAGGGGTGGGCATTCATTTGATTCAGGTGTGCTGGAGCAGGGAGACATATAAAACATGCAGGGCAGTGGCCCTCCAGTACCAGGATTGCCCACCCCTGAGCTAATAAGTCATGTCTCTTGTCTGAAACACTTGGTGTTTCTCAATGTCAAGGATGCTTCCTTGGTAGGACGGATTCTTCCAAGTGCCTTCCTAGTTCGGTAATTCCAAGGCTAGGAAAGACATTCGAAGAACACGTAATGGAACGGCTTAGCTAGTGTGCAAGATGACATCATTCAAAAAAAGTCCCTCCTTCAAAATCATTATGCTTAATTAAACCGCACGTTTCGTTTTTAAGTAACAGTTGAAAAAAACAATGGATCGTGATGATTTGTTGTTAGTTTCGTTTTGCGCCATTTTTAAATATCTCCTCTTCTGACGTTCGCACAGGATTGTGGGTTTTTTAGACCGCGAAGGATGCACACATGCATCCTTCAAAATCCTCTGATCGAAGGACAGAGTCCTTGGTAGAATTCTAAAGCATCCTTGACATTGGAACTGTACTTTGTCGAGATTTGATGACGTAGCATCCTTGAAATCCAGCCGCTAAGGATCCTTCCTTGACATTGAGAAACACCCTATGTCTCTAGGGCAAGATGGAGGACTATATCAATCAGAGAGAGAGTCAGTTGGTCCTACTAACATGGGAACCTACCAGAGGTCAGCCAAAGAGATGCAGCAGAGGATTAATGAGCTAGAGGAGAGAGAGCCCAAGGTCAGCCGTTCATCTACTGTACACACATGCACAGTCAAGGTACAGTATAGGTTTATTTTCTTGCATGTTATGCATTGTATGTACATGCAAAAATCTGATAATTTTTCTACTGCAATAGAGAAAATTATGTAATTAGTGCATAAGCATAGTGAAATGTGTATTTACAATGTCTTTATAAAATGTAGACTGCCATTTCAACGGCCACATTTACTTTAATAAAAATGTGTTTAATGGAGCAAAACAATTTGACAAGCCACCTTGGGGAAAAAGAAAACATTATTTTGAGACATAATTTATGGATATCAAGGAGTCAACAATATAACACTTGCGGGCTATAAATTCACTAAACATTAGTTCATGTAATATTTGTGTTACAGTGTTTTTAATAGGGAAACTGCATACTAAACGAGTAATGCTCATAAAGACAAAGTGTCTCTCTTCAGAAGGCTGGAGACATGCAATCTGAAGTGTGACGGCCCTGCTTAGTTTTAGCAGGCCTGTGGTCCTTACTGGATATATAGGTCCTAATTAGGAAAATTAATACACCTGGGCATTTCAATTATATAGGTGTGTTGCAGCACACTGTCTGTGTGACCCACCTGGCACCACACATGTTGTTGGTTTGTCTCTTAGTTTGGTTAGCATGCACCACATATATTCAGTACATACACCTACAGACATTCACACCTCATTCTATGTTATTCTGTTTGATATTGAAGTGTTTGTTTGGTTTATGGCCCTTGAGCCAGGTCGTAACAGAAGGCTCCACACCTCCAGTGGAAAAGCTCAGGAGCACGATGGAGCAGCCCCATCTGCACCAAGGGGAAACATCTCATTGCTGGCTGGGTGAAGGAGAGGGACAGTTGAGATATGAACATGGAGGAGAGGGCCATTCAGAAAAGTTTAAGGAGTTCACTCCACTGTGTTCGTTTGAATGCACGAACTACATAGATAAGGTAAATGGGAGGAAACATACAGTAGATATGTTGAGAGGACACTAAAAGCATGGTAACAATACAGTATGCAAGACCGATAACAGTGTAGTGTGTGTGTGTGTGTGTGTGTGTGTGTGTGTGTGTGTGTGTGTGTGTGTGTGTGTGTGTGTGTGTGTGAGTGTGTGTGTGTGTGTGTGTGTGTGTGTGTGTGTGTGTGTGTGTGTGTGTGTGTGTGTGTGTGTGTGTGTGTGTGTGCGTGTGTGTGTGTGTACTCAGAACCAAGTCAGGAGGAAGATCTTCCAAACCACCAATGAAACACAGAAATCAGCCACCAAGGGCAGAGTGAAGGAGAAGGTGAGAATCTCTGTGCTGTCAAACCAAAACAGCGACTGCTCAGCAGATGCAGAGCCCAACCTTCGCTTCCATACAGAATCAGGGGAAAGTGTATACGTCGATCTGCAAGATGTCCTAAGAGAACTAAGGAAAAACACAGACCACAACAGCAAGAAACCTGAAGAGATGTCCCATTTAAGAACACAAACCGAGCAAGCTAGACGTGTGCATGATAATTATCAGGTGCCAAAGAAGCTGATGAAGTGTAATAACGCAATTCCCTCAGTACTACTTAGGCCTATTACAGCTCAGGCAGGGCAGCCTGAAGTCGCTTGTTCGAGATGCAAGGCAAGTGTAAACTTGGTCTCTTCCCCTGTACCACCACCAGAGGTAGCCAGAGAGCTACCTTCAAAGAGGTCAGTTTCCTGAACAAATCAGAAACTGTTGACTACCAGGTGGCAGATTTATTTATTCTTTTCTTTTTTTTATAGAAAAGTGTCTAAAAATGCAGTGCCTATAAAGCGGAGAGTTCCGAAAGACAAGTGGATTGACGATGAGGGTACAAAAACATTTTCACCAGATAAAAAAAAATAAAAACTGTTGACAGAAATGCTTCTGCATTGAATATTTGTAATTTCTCAGATGCCTTGCTGCTGTGCTCTGATCTGCTGGAGAGTGAAATCAGAAGTTCCCCGGTAACTGTGTACACACCTTCAAAATATAGGTGCACAGGTAGGAAAACTGGCTGTCCTAGTTTTCTTCTAAAGGTGCTGTGTGTGTGTGTGTTGTTATATATATACACACACACACACACACACGTTCAAAAGTTTGGGGTCACCCAGACAATTTCATGTTTTCTATGAAAATTCACACATTCCTCAAATGAGTTGCAAAATGAATAGAAAATATAGTCAAGAAATAATAATTTTGTCCTTCAAACTTTGCTTTCGTCAAAGAATCCTCCATTTGCAACAATTACAGCCTTGCAGACATTTGGCATTCTAGCTGTCAATTTGTTGAGGTAATCTGAAGAAATTTCACCCCACGCT
>JAODUH010003567.1:0-11271 GCA_027564835.1 Typhlichthys subterraneus
AATAGTAATTTACCATATTAACTATGTATAGACTGTATTTCTGATTAATTTAATGTTATCTTCATTGAAGAAAACTGCTTTTCTTTCACAAATTTGAAAGTGTATGTATATATATATAGCCATATCGTTTTAAGGTGTAAACACACAACATATTCACCAATCTCTCTAGCCATGGCCAGGCCCTGGGGGTACGTTATGGGGGACAGCTTCTTGTCTCTCAGCCTCTCGATGGTGTCCTTGTCATCGCGCAGGTCCAGCTTGGTGCCCACAAGGATGATGGGCGTGTTGGGGCAGTGGTGTCGCACCTCTGGGTACCACTGGGCACCCCACACACACACACACACACACACACACAGTGAATACAGGAGGTGCAGGCAATATGACAGGCCACCGCTGGGCCTCGGCCCTCTCCAACGTGCCACCATGATGCGACCATGTGTCTTTTATGTGTCTGTCTGTCTGTCTGTCCGTAGACTGTATGTGACTGGAGGCGCAGGAGATACCCCTGAGAAGAGCAGCCAGTGCCATCTTGCAGTATAGAGAGAGCCTGGACCATGAGGAAACAGTGTGATTCACATGAGAGCACCGCATGATGCTCAGCTGGGAAAACACAGCAGGTCGCTCTGCTCGGTCTATGGAACCTCAAGCCTCACCACACCATGCTGTAAAACATTGCTCGGCCGCATCCCATGAGCCAGTGGCTGTCAGCAGTGGTCACTGCCCTGACTCCACCTACTGACCTCTCTACATAATATACAGCATTGTATTACGTAATGCTGTGTTGATAGCTAAAGTGCTGTGATGTATCATAGTTTTATAGAAAGCATTTACATAGAACGGACAGATGTACTTAATGCAAGTCACTGTTTGCATAATGACAAAATGTAAAGGTATTAATTTTTGCTACTAACACAAGGTGCCTACTTTGCACTGCCAGCAATGTTCATACTGGTTACATTACAAGCTGCATTTACAACACAAGCTGCTGTGCGACTACATTGGAGCTGTTGAGCAGCACCACGGAGTGCTGAGAGCCACGGCCGCCAGCAGCTGAAGCAGAGCAGGTGTTCTATGGCACGTGTGGACGGGAGGCGTCTATTGGTGAACTGTGACCAGATGTGCCTCTGTGCGGTCAGACAGGACGCGCTGGTCAGCGTACTGACCTTCGCTCGGACGTTCTCAAAGGAGGCTGGGCTGACCAGCGAGAAGCATATCAGGAACACGTCCTGGAGAAAACCACATATCAGGTTTAGACGGCTTTAGAGCCTTCTGACGGTGTCTGCGTGTGTGTATGTGTGTGTAGATACCGTCTGGGGGTAAGACAGTGGCCGGAGCCTGTCGTAATCTTCCTGTCCTGCAGTGTCCCACAGGCCAAGGTTAACTGGCTTACCATCCACCATAACATTGGCGGAGTAGTTGTCAAAGCTGCACACAATGGAGTCACCATGGAGTTCACTAGGTCATGTACATGTGCCTACCACGTCCAAATATGCACGCTTTACTTACACAGTAGGGATGTACTCTCCAGGGAAGGCATTGGTAGTGTAGCTGATCAGCAGACAGGTCTTACCCACAGCCCTGCACAGACAGACAGACAGGCAAACAGACATGTGTTATTAACATCTGAATTTGGAACTTAAGCACTAAAACTACAGCATGTAGTTTAAAACAAAAACAATATTTCTGTAATTCTGGTTACAACTACAACAAAAGCCAACAATAAGTAGCACCTACCAGTTTGGATCCAAAAATAACTAGTTAAAACCACTACTTATAGCAGAACAGCATAATAGCATACAGTATCACATAACCAGACAAAGCAAAACCATGAAGCTAATATGTAGCCTATTTCATAAAATAAAAACTATAGCCTAGTGAAAGAAACTATACTGTAATTTCACAGATAGCCTACTGTCTGGCCTACATTCACAATGCAGAGGGGGGTTCTAGTCCCAACCCCGGTCCCCACACACGAACGCATGGCTGCCTCTAGGTCTCCTCTGTACACTGAATTCATACAGTTTTACACTATTTTATGACGTACAGTTTACAAAAAGCTAAATATTACGGTCATCGGTTGTGGTTCACGCTAGTGGTGCATCTGATTGGTTTGTCTGTGTTCATTTTCTGCTACATTTATTTACATTGTATTTAAGTTACGCATGCCATAGGACAAACGTAGGTGACAAGCCACAAATGACTTGTCCAAGATGTGGAGTACAGACGAAAGAATGTTTGCTTATGGTCCTGCATGGCAGACAGGTGCAAAGGATAGATGGATTGGACATGGAAACATGGGATGTATATGGGATCTTCTTGGTAGGCTACTGTGCAACATTCCAACCATGTAGAAATCCTGAGACGACGACAACAAAGCGACCTTCTATTTATGATATATGCCGCATTAACATGCATTAAATCAAAGAAAAGAAAAAATAGATATAGGCTATAAAGAATGGTTCGATGTGACTAAAACAGTTCCCTAGAAGAAATCCAAACAATCACTGAGGAATTGACGTAATGGTCAAATGAGAAACACAGGCCGTGCACTGTGTAGTTGATTCCTGCACATTTAGCGACGCTCCTCAATAAAATCTACTGCAAGACAAAAACACAAACATTCAACAAATCAGAATCAAAATCAAGTCGAGTAGAAGCGTCGCATACGGCTGCAGAATCGAGATCAGCCGTCAAATCTGCACGCCCCAGCCCATTTAACGACCGTAGCATCCTTCCATCCGTCCACCTATGGACGTACAGAATCACACGACAAAATCTGAATATAGCATAATGAGAAATATTATCTTACCCGTCGCCAACCACCACGCATTTGATAGCTTGCATTTGTAAAGTAGCTGGCCAAGTGAAGTGAAGAAGAGATCCGCTGATCTGCTCAGTGGTTCCCGGTTAAATCAGCGGGCCAGACCGGTATGGAGCCGCAGTAAAAAGAATCGCCGAATGATTCCGGAAAATACCGAGTGTAATTCCAAGATGCCCTAGTGACCTCATCTACAATCCGCAGTTTACCCACCCCAAAACCCACCAATCACGGCGTTTATTAACACCTTACTACAGACACAATTGATCAACCCAATTTATCTGTGAGAAACAAATATATATTTTAAAAATATACTATATAGTACAAAACATTATAAAATAAGAAAAGCATCCACACTGATAGTTCAATCATTTTTAGAGACAAACTGAATATATAAAACTGCCAACCTTAAAAAGGTTTGCAAAAACACATTGACTGCATCTAAATCATGGGATTTACGGTACATAACGCCTTCAATGTAAAAACCAGAGCATGTAAAGAATGCTGCAATTTTGATTTGCATTTCAGTGAATCACAAGCCATTTTCTGGAGAAAAGAGATGCAGTTACAGCAAAAACACTACATCCTATCAAGTCAGTTCAGTGTTTAACTGATTTCTGATTGTCTGAATTGTGCTATTGAAAATGTGTTTTAAATAAATAATTTAATGGGTAAATATCAAAACAAGACTGAAAAAGTCAAACAGAACATAAGGTAAAATACAGTTTCATCAAAAAAGTAATATAAAATAAGCCTTTTGAAATATAATTCTGTATGAAATATCTTGACATCATAAAGACCAGAGCACTCTGCAGCAGTTATAATTGAAACTGTTTACATCATAGATCTGGAGGTTTAAACCGTTAATATCAAGTCTTTTCGTAAGCTTTTCTAGTGTAACAGAATTAAAGCCCTTAACCCAAATGTGATCAATATGTTCATGATGATTTACTGTCTGGTTTCTAGTCTTGTTTAATTATTTAATTAATGTCATGTGTTTTTACAAGATTCCCATTTAACTATAAAACATTCAACCAATTCAGAAACAGTGGAAACCAACAAAGGTTTCAAACTAAATTGACAGATCTTGTAAATTCACTCTAGCGACAAAAGCCAGTATTTCATTGTGAGCATGAGTAGAGGTAAGGCAGCTTGTACAAAGTCACTTGTTAACAGTGAGTTCTGGAAATGAGGAGTTGGGTTTAACTGTTATTTATTTGGCGTGATGTGGTGCCCTAATGGCGAACCCTGAACATAGGTGAGGATGGCACTCTGTAAGTAGCTTGCTCTCTGAGCCTCATCCTCTCTCATGCGCTGGATCTCTGCATCCCTCAGACGAAGTTTCTCCAGCAAAGAGGAGATTTCACTCTCTTTGTCTAGGAGTTCCTCTCGGTGGCTGCTGGCCATCGCTAAAAGACACAACACAAATGGAAGTTAACTTAAGAGGAGAAAAGTCTTGTACGGTTTGACCAGATGTGTAAATAAAGGAAATTACATCACTAATTTAAGACAATTACAATACCCTCTCTCCAACCTGTAGATACAGGTTGCTCTTATATTATTGTTTTCCTCTTAAAAGAAGGGTTAGTCATTCTCGAACGCTTGCTAACTTAAATCAATAGCTCAAATCAAAACAATATCCCTCTGCAGCGCCGCCTCACACATTGAAACTGCAGCTTTGTTGTTGTGAGCGGTGTTTGCCATTTTGTTAATGTTCTTATTTACGGAGCCAGTGTGTGTGAGGACCCCTGCTTTATAAGGAGGATAAGAACCTTTCATTGCTCTCTCCAGAGCACTGATCTTCTCTTTGAGGCCTCCCTGTGCCGTCCTCTCTGCCTGTAGATGCCCTATCTGCTCCTGGAGCTCCACTCGGACCCGGGTCATCTCCGCCAGCTTCTCCTGCTCTTTCCCGCACAGCTCCTGGAAAGAGAGGCAATACAGCTCCCACCATCAAACACACAGAGACACTTCTTGGTGGAAGTCATTAAGCACTTGGTTGACTGGTGGGCTCTACAAGGGCATGTGAAAACCACTGCTGGAAGCATTGTTTCTATGACGACGTCACGTGTGGGTTGCACAGGAGCCCAACCTGCTGCAGCTCGTCTATGTGTCGCCGCAGGCCGTCTGTCTGCACGCTGTGCTGGTTGGTGCTGGCTTGAAGCTCCGCTATGGCCTGCTTCTGCTGGGAGCACTGGACCTGTGCCTCCTGCCGCGACACGCGCAGGGAGCGCAGCTTCTCCTCCAGAGAGACTACGTGCTGCTGCTGCTCACACACACACACACACACACTTGTACTCTTCTCTACTCCTCCCCCTACCGCCATACCACCAAGTTCAGACAAACATATACCTACAACGCAATTGAGGAATGTGCCTTTAAATTAAAAAAGCTTATGAAAACAGGATGGCTATCATGTATCAAATCTCTTCTAATATGTTTGTCCACAGCAGCAGACCATGTGGCACACACACCTCCTCCAGGCGAAACTGAGTGCGCACTTTGCACAGCTCCTCCTCAGCCTGGGCTCTCTCCGTCACGCATGCAGCCTTGGCCTTGCTCAGCTCCTACAACACACACACACACACACAGCATGCAGCACACTGATGGAGCCTTGGTGTGGTGGTGCAACAACGTGATGGCATTACCTCCTCCAGCTGAACCTTCTGGCGCTCCAGCCTCAAGATGCGCTCCTGTAGAGCCCTCTCACTGTCCTCTAGGTGGCGCTTCACCTGGTCCACCTGGAGACAGGGAGTGACGCCCCGTTAGTGGTCACCGCCCACGGGGGGCGAGGTCACAGGGGAGGTCTACACCAACCTCCTTCTGTCGTAAACTCTCCAGGTCTTCCAGTGCTTGTTTGGAGCGTCTCTTTTCCATCTGGAAGCGGTCTGATCAGGGGCAGCAGCGAAGAGATAAGACCTCCATTACTGGCACTTGGCAGGCACACTGGTGGACTAATAAGTGTGTGTTTGTGTGTTTGACCTTCAGCCTGTGCTAGACGCAGTTTGAGTTCTGTTGTGCTATTGGCCAGTTCCTGCTTCAGCTCAAAGATCTGATGCTGCTGAGATTTACATCTGCGCTCTATCTCCTCCGCCTACACATACATACACACACACACAGACTTAAAATTATTTGGGCCTGGAAATTTGAACTGCAATAGTCAATTTCATATTTGAGATCAGTTATTAATTCGTAAAAGAGCTTCCAACACCTCAATGACTGCCTATGTATGTAGTTTTCTAATTTCATTAGGACTTCATGACACTAATTTCTTAAATGCGTTCAAATATAACACATTGGACTTGAGCGTGTTTGGTTAATTTTTGTTTACTTTAGTTCTGAGCTGCAGGTTGATCTCTGTCATGTTCTGGGCTTCTCTGAGTAGCTTGCCCTCTCGGACCACACTGTCCTGCGTGGATAGAGAGACTGTATTGTCATGACAACCAACCATCCCACCTGGTCATCAACATGCCACTGTATTTTTCCCGTTTGACCTCGTGCTCCTTCTTCCTCTCTCTGCTCTGTCGCTCCATGAGCTCATCCTTCTCTGTCTTCATATGGCTCAGTAGCTCAGCCAGGCTGTGGTTCTTCTGCTCTGACAAGGCCAGGGCCGTCTCCATCATCTGCAACCTGCACGCATGCACACACGCATTTAGTACGTATCAGTCTATGAGATGTGTGTTACATTTCCATTGGCCACCATACATGGTTGATAATCCTTGTAAGACCATGTAGTAGCATGTGAGCTAAAGCTCAACTAAAGTAATACAGACTACTGCTGAAATAGTGCTCTGCGTGTTCTATAAGGGGAATTACTTGGCAGTGAAGGAATTGATAGCTGACTTCCTCTCATTCAGGGCTTCCTGGAGCTGTCCAACATGGATAGAAGTGGACCTGTGGAAATACAGCAAGAGTACTAGAACGTTAGCAAAAGCATCAACGTGTGGCCGAAGGTTCGCCATGGATTTAATGAACTGACACCTATACTGCACGTGTTTAACCATTGGCCTCTGTTGTTCCATCACTTCTCAATAACATACTGTACTGCTAATACTGGTTGTGTTTTTCCACTACATTTCTCAGACAAGATGGTATATAAGCATCGTAAGTGAAGTGCTTTACTTAAATTCTAGATTCTAGGTTCTAGATTACGTACCAGATATAGATGATAGCAGTTCAATGCTGTCATCAACACTGTACAAAGCAGTTGCAGGTGGGTTGTGTTATGAATGCTGTTAGCAGCTGATGTGGTGTTTATGGCAAATACAGGTACTGATGAAAACTTAACACAACTGACCTGCTGGACCGTCCCATCTCATCTCGCTGCCTGTCGATGGTTTCCATCAGGTTGAGGTACTGATAATGCAGAAAAGTCAGCAAAGGGGTCGTTTTGTTTGTGTGATGTACATTTAAGTGTTGTTGGCCTCTGAAACATGAGGGCTGAGCATAGCTTTCACGTTGCTTGGATTTGTCCTACATTCCTGTGGCTTACCTGGCGGCCCTTCTCCTCCTGCAGGACTTGGATCTCCTTGCTGAGAATCTGTGTTCTGCTGTGGCTCTCCTTAATGGTGGACTGTCTTTCAGAGCTATGATCAATGGCCCGCTCTGAAATGGGGGCACCATAAGTAAGAGAAAGCACAATTCCTTGACATTGCATGCAGACTTCTGTCATGCAAAACTACTTTATGTACCCTGCTCTCCCACATATAACCTTTACTCTCTCTCTCTAGGGCATTCAGGGAGAGCGCACAGCACACTAATATGACTGCTCACAAACCTGATCTCCACTCCTTGCAGACCAACAAAAATACAGTCAACAACAATTCTAAAATAGATATATTTTTATATTTTTAAAACTGTGCTGTGCAAGATACACGTTTTTTATGACTGATGGCAGAACTATAACTATAAAACAATATATGTAAACACGGCTTTAAAAGATTATTTAACACCAAATACCGGTAAGTGTCATATATGAACCTGGTATTCAGTATTAGTCAATCAACAATGTTGGTTTGGTTGAACACTATTTACAACAGCAATAGTATCACAGCCCCCCCTCCACACACACACACACTTACCCAGTGCTTTAAGGGTGTCACCAGGAATGTTGTTTCCTGCCAGCTCTAACTGTACCAGACTCTTGTTGAGCTGCAAGGTTTCCAGAAGTGACCTGCCACCTAATAGGCCCATGTTGTTCCACCTCAAATCTACAAGACGATGAAGAGCTACATTTTATTTAGATTTGATTGAGTACCATTTTATCTTGATCATTTTAGTAGGGATTAATAAAGGACCATTACAAACATAAATATAGTACTGCAGTATTATAGTAGAAACTAGAAAGTATACTGTACACTGTATTGTTTTCTTCTGTTTGCCATTTCTGTATTATAACCTTATTAGGTAATGATCATGTATTTATGATCATTTGTACCTACCTTGTTCATATAAGAAATACATAATTTTTCTTAAAACTATAAGAATAGCAACACAACTAAAGCAGAAAGTAACATTTCAAAGAGCCTCTGTCACCTAGAACTTGCAAGGTGCTGTTCCTCTTGAGTGTCAAAGCTAGCTCTGAGGCCCCTTGGTGGTTAATTTGGTTATTGCGCAGGTCCAGGTGGGTCAGCACACTATTAGCCGCTATGCCTTCACAGAAGCTAGAAAAGGCCTCGTCCAACATTCCCAGAGCATTCCATTCCAACACCAGCCTGAATAACCGAACACCAGCAACAACACGCACAACCAGACATACACACTCATTGAATTCAGCCATTCAAATGGTGTCTTCACACATTCAGATGACGTTTGAGATGCTTACCTGCGCAGAGTCTTGTTTCTGGCCAACAACTTCCCCAACACATCAGCCCCCGTGGACCTCAGGTTATTACCCTGGACAGTGTTTACATTAACAAATTATCTACTTTAGGGGCTTGGAACTGAACTTGCAAATTGCAAATTCTGAATATGATCTAGCCTGATTTGTATAGGTTGAAGCCACCAACTTCATTGTATTCACTGTAAATTGATTTGGATAAATATAAATGACATATTATAAATAGTTTAATGCACAGAAGATTTTGTTATTTTATTTATACTTCGAATCATAATAACCCCTAAAGGACCACTAAATACAGCGCTACTGTCCCACTGGCATAGCAGTCATTATAGTTTAATACATTTAGTTGCCCCTAGCCTTTGTAAATAATTGTATTTAATACAAACAAATACAATTAAATACAACAATAAAGACTATTTGGTCTTACCTTCAAATCAAGGACTTTAACGGTTGTGTTAGAAAACAGTCCCTTCATAAGTGCCTTGGCACCTGAGAGCAAACCAGACATATTGTTAAAACATGTCAGAGAAATGTTCAACTTCACACTAAGCAGGGGTATTTAGCAGGCAGTGCCATGTTGTGCCTGCAATTCAGTCAAAAGTGTTGACAATTATGACTTGTATGAGTATACAGTATAGCAAGGGGAAAACAGGGCCAACATACTGATTGTGTTAATAATCTGACAAAGAAATATCAGACCTTAGATGTACTAGTCCTACAGTCCTTAGTACTACATACACACACCTTCCTCTGTCAGCATGCAGTGACTGAGAGACACCTCAGTGAAGATTGTGTCTTTGTGGAGAGCCTTGCCCAGCACAGAACAGGTGTCCACAGACAGGCTCTGCTCACTAAGGTCCAGCCGGAACACACCCCTGTCTCCTCTGTTCTCTTGGATCCGGGACAGAACAGATTCCTGGGGCTCTATGCTGCTTTGTTTACACAGATGCAGGTATGTCTGCCTGAAATCCTGCATGGTAGATCAAGCTAGTGTCGTCCCTGTGGATTTATAGCTATTTCTTCACTTATACTTTTCTTATGCACCTTCCTACAGTAAGCAAATATGATGGTTAGCAATACAGAAGGAAAAACAGCATAACTAGACCCTTGCAGATTACATTATTATTTTGACATAACCATGATTTATTATGACCATAGGACAAGATGCAAGGCAAACCTCACACCCCAACCGCCTAGTGTCTCTTATACACTGGCATTTTAATCAATCACATTAATGTTCAGCTAGAGTCTAAGGCCGAACATCAATAGTAGCCTAAGTGGAATATGAAGTGGAACAGCTTTTGTGTAATCGAAGTCTAACTACAGTAAGTGTGGTGTGTGTCACAAAGCTATATCGCTAATATTCTCAGCATTGTATGCTTAATTTAAACATTCCCAAACTCCAGTTTGTGAATTGTTTTCAACTGGAACAGGAATTAGGCATATCCTACTGTAAGGTACGGTACTGTACGTTATAGATATTTACCCATATTCCGAGACCAGAATCTCAGAAAATCCAAACAAATAGGCTACAGTAGCCTAATTTACGGTATCGGTGGTGTACCTTAGACTACCGTAGGTTACTGGTCAAAGCAAAAAAACAGTTCTTCTGATACAGGATGGAGTTTGTAAACAAACTCATATACCGGTAGCCTAATATCCCTAATCCGGAGGAAATTTATATTATTTGTTAAATATTAGTTGCAAACAACAATAATATAAACACATACCTCGCAGCAGTGACTGTATTATCGCTTGTTGTGTGAATGACACCTGACAGTTAGGATACAGGAAGCTGACGGAAAACTAGGAAGTTCGACCTCTCGCAATGCATTAATGCGCATGTAGTCCAACCATGGATGTAGGCTAATTGGAGACTCCAGCCCGTATTATGCGGTGCCGACTAACTGAACACGTTTTATTTAACTTAGTCTATATTAAAAGATAAAACAAGCTGCAAAGCACAAATTGCTTTACTAAGCATTTTTAAAGTTGTCTAACCAGTGTGTCTAACCCTCAAACCCAACTATTCCATGCCCAGTGAAGGCGTCGATGCGCGTCAAGTGACGCCAGGATTTTATAACTAGTTCATTTTAATGAGTCAACGCCCACTGGCAGCGTCTGACGCCAAGGTTTAGAACATTATTCTATTTCTTGAGCTTCAAAACACAGAAATGCGTCTTTATATACACTACCGTTCAAAAGTTTGGGGTCACTTAGATATTTCCTAATTTTTGAAAGAAAAGCACAGTTTTCTTCAATGAAGATAACATTAAATTAATCAGAAATATAGTCTAGACATAGTTATTTATTTTTATTGGAATATCTACATAAGGGTACAGAAGCCTATTTCCAGCAACCATCACTCCTGCGTTCTTATGGTACCTAGTGTTAGCTAATCATGTTAAAAGACTAATTTATGATTACAAAACCCTTGTGCAATTATGTTAGCACAGCTGTAAAACTGGCCTTCCTTTGAGCAAGTTGAGTATCTGGAGCATCAGCATTTGTAGGTTCGATTATACTCTAAAAATGGCCTTTCTTCTGAAACTCGACAGTCTATTCTTGTTCTGAGAAATGAAGGCTATTCTATGCGAGAAATTGCCAAGACACT